>JAQZBX010089597.1:0-12611 GCA_029593785.1 Cabassous unicinctus
CGAACCCGGGGCCTCTCATATGGTAAACGGGTGCGCTATCCATTGCGCCACAGCCGCCTCCTGCCGTGAGGTTGCTGCATCAGCCCACCGCACCGCTCAGGCCGGCGTGCCCTCACAAGGAGGCCTCGGGGCGCGAACCCGGGCCTCCCATATGGTAAACGGGGGCTCTATCCACTGAGCCACACCCGCTTCCCTCATTTTTAATTTGTGATAAAAGTTTACAACTTGATTTTTTCAAAGAAGTCAACAAATTGCAAGCACCTGTTAATAAAGATCTTAAAATTAAAATAAAAATAAAAATCATGCTATCCTAACTTGACAGCGGTAACTTCTAATTCGTATTTGTAGAAGTGATGATAGAAGACTGGCTAAGGCAGGACCTTCCTCTTGATTCACAGCAAAAAAATGCCCTAGTTAAAGCAAGAAAAACTGTTGCCGATGACTCAGTATTTGGTGACCTTCTCTTTAAATTGGTTATGAACCTAGTTCATTTCTTATATGTAGCAAAATGAACTTGTATTTTGCTGCAGATGCAGGCATTAGAATGAGTTACTAAAAAAGCAAAATGCCTCAGAGACCTACAAATTGATTAGGCCTACTTCTCCAACTTCATTTTTCGCCACCTTCCTAACTTACTCTTCTTCAGTCATAAGTAACTTCAGTTCCTGGCATACACCAAGCTCTTCTTTGAATCAAGACTGATCAGCTTTCTTTCTGCATGGGCTGTTCCCTTTCCATACTCTTTTTTTCCAGATCTCTAGCTTAAATGTTACCTCCTCAAAGAGGCCTTTCCTGACAGCTTTCAGTATACTCTCCCTTGTCATTCTCTATCATAGGATGCTGTGCACTGATCATAGCCTGTAATTATTTTACTTGTTAACTTATGTACTTATTGACTGTTTCCCCCATTACAATGTAAGCTCCATTACAGGAGGGAACCCATCTCTCATCTTTATGTCATATCTCCAGCATGTACTTAGGCAGGTAATAGATGCTCAAGAATTATTTGTTAAAAGAACACTGAATGGGAACGGATGTAGCGCAAGTGGCTGAGCGCCTGCTTCCCATGTATTAGGTCCTGGGTTCGATTCGATCCCTGGTACCTCCATAAAAAAAAAAAAAAAATCAACACTGAATGAATGGTCAGGAAAATACTAATATTATGTACTGCATAACAAAGAGCAATACATTTTGAATACCATATGGTAAGGTAGCATAGAACAGTGGCTAAGAGCACACATTCTAAAGACAAAATGTCTAGGTTTGATATTGGATCCACTTCTTGGATGCACCAAGGACAATTTATGTAATTTCTCTCTGTTTTAGTTTCTTCATCTGTAAAATGAAGATTAAAAATACTACCTAATTGATACCTAATAAAATGCCTAACTGGTTGCATAGTTAGCAAAGAAATATAGTCCTAGGAAATGCAGCAGGAAAAAAAAGTATTATTATGGTAAAATAAAATGTTACACATACCCTTTGTTGGTCCAAGAATGCAATCTTTATATAACATGCTAAAGGCCCCAAGGAAAAATATCCAAAGTACCATAATTACCCTAAGAACATTTTTAAAAAGCAGAAAACAAGTTTGACCTCCTTAGTCAAGTATTCAGGGGTCTCCGTTGTTCACCCCAACCTACCTTAAATAAGCTGACTTCCCTAAATCAGGACTTCATTTTATGAAAATAGCTTGCCTTTTCCACCTCTGCTTACTCCATTCCCTTTGCCTAAAATGTATCCTTGATTCTAAATGCTCAAATTCTATACTGCCTTTCAAGGTACACTACAAATGTTACCTTCTGATCACCCTTTACTCCAAATTCTAATGCTGTTTTGCTGGCATCTTTTTACTGATTATAATGTTTTCAGATGTACATAATTGAAAGCCACATTAGATTACAAACTCCTAGAAAAAGATGCTGATATCCTTTGTCAAAGAATTACTAAAATAAAGAAACGTATTCTCTATGGCACTGACTTCCGAACTTTCTGAGACCTAGAGTAAGAAATTTATTTTATGTCATGCTATTGTAAACATATACATACATATAAATATAGCTGCACATGAGTCACAAAACAACACTAGCTCCCAACTATATTTTCTACTATATTCTATTTCATTTTTTAAAATACTAGTCCTGACCCACTAAATTGATTTAATTACCCACTGATTTGTTAAGTCTAGAGTTTGAAAAACAGTGCTCTTTAGGATTAAGCATACATATATAATGCTTTTCATGTACAGTATGAATATGTTGAATACATCTACTTGTATCTCCAATTATTTGGCCTTAGCAATGATATTTACTCATTTTGTAAAGCCAGAATTTTACAAGATCCTATAAAATAAGTGTTCAGAAAGGAAACCTGAATATTATTTACTATTCTGAGCACTCTTTTCTTCAGTTATTGGATTTATTTGAAATGTGCTTACGTGACAGCCTGAGGGCGAACCACAACTCCCCCAGTACAACGACTGGGTCTTCTAGGGGAATCTGTAGCCATAGCTTCGTTCACAAAACCTGTTTCCAGAAGACAAAAATAAAGAAAATAGATCACTGGGGAGGTGGGAGTGGGGAGGTTTATGGATACTCACTAAGGATCCTTTATCAAAAAGTGCCTAAAATGTGCCCAGCAATTCCTAATATACCAGAAAGGAAGAAAAAGTAGTAGATAAAATTTTCAAGTGATACTGAGTTTTTTTCTTTTATATATATATAGGACCAGGCCTCAGAAGTTAAAAACCATTTAACATTTTTGCTGATCCTTTTGATCTGTTGCTAACATAAATCAGAAAGGTAAAAGAACCAGAGAGTGGGCAATGTAGCACAGAATCATTTATGAAAACATGTGTGCTACCTTTGTGAGCCAAAATTAAAGTACTGATTGAAATTTTAGGTTGAGATAGTAAAACTGAGATTGGTACAATATTTCAAGAACAAATGGTATGGTGAGTTAAACCGCTCTACTTTCCAACAAAATCTGTTGGGAATCCATGCGTAAGACTGCATGTAACGAAATTTTTTTAATCCCCTCCTACAGTAACCCAATCACCAAAGTCTAAATAAAGTAATAAATACTTCTATGATGTTAGCAGTCCCTTACCCTTTCCCATTACATCACTAAGTCCTGTTGTCGGAATGTCTAATGAGCATCTGAATGAACGAGTTGATTTTTTAGAGTATGGAGCATCTACTTGGTTAAAACTGAAAGAGTTCAGAAAGCATTCAAGATCTGAGGCTGAAGAAAGTCCCAGCCTGGAACTCATCCTGAAAGACCCTAAAACCATCACTGCTAAGAAGGAAACATTCAACCACCTTATAAAACTCCCTAACAGGTTAACCCCACCTCCTACAACCAAAACACCCTTTGCTCTAACTAACCCCTTCATCAGTGGTTAAATTCACCTCCAGCCTCTCAGCTCTCTCATTTCCATTCCTTTCTTTCTCTCCAGAACCAGTCTCCCAAACCCTATTCTTTAGGGGCGTTGTCTTTGGAGGACGACCCCCGCTAGCCCCTCAGGCCCCACTCTCCTGAAAGACACTCGCACAGCGCTACCCACTTAACCTCCAATGCGAGCCACCGCTGCCCCCGGCCGCCCTCTGGCCCCTTGCCCTTCCCCCTATTCCAATCTCGATACCTTTCCCCCTTCGGATTCCTGCCAGCTAAACCCTCTTTCTCCACCCTGCCTGCCCCTCGTCCTATTCATGCCTCCCCAAAGCCACAGCCCCACCAGCCCTCTCACCGGCCGCCCCGCCGGTAAACGCTGTTCTCCAGCTCTAGGCTCGCTGTTTGGAGTCTCCCCTCGTGATTGACGGCTACCACTTCCTACCTCGCCTCAGCGGAACTACCTTTCCAGCCAATCACAGAAGCAAACTGACTACGGCCGGGCACAGCCCTTAAAGGTCAGCTTCTCCAACCAGCAAGTAGAAAAGAGGCGGACCCGCCTCCTGAAGTTATCCAATCCGATAGAGCTTGGAGGAAAACACAACAATATGTAAGTTCGGGTGAAACCCCGGTGTCAGGTTCGGTTGTGAACGCAGGCAAGTGGGAAGGAGTTGTGAGCATACCTATTTTCTTCACAGACAGCACATCCGTGGCTTTCTCAAAAAAGAACATGCCCCGGACTCCTGTCCACCTCAGGGTGGAAACCGGAGGAAGATTGGAACTAGTCTGTTTACATCGAATTCTCGCGACAGCTAGTTTGATGCGCAAAGCACGTGGACATGGCAGCTGCCAATCACTATTAGCTAGCCACCACCCACCCCGAACCCGCCTTCTGCCCGGCCTTTGTCGACGTGTTTACCTTCCGGGAGCCTACACTGGCTCGAGGCTTCTGACAGGCGTGGAGCCAAGGAGGGGTTGAAGTGAGTGAAGAGCGCGGCGAGTAATCCTATCAATTTGTGCTCGTTTTGTAGACTACGACTTAGTCCTTCCTTACCTCAGTTTCCATCTCCCTCATCTTTGAGGGTCCAGGTCTCGCCGGTGTCATTCCGTCTGAGTTACGTTTCTTTTATAAGGATAATAATAATATTCTTTTATTGATTGCCCAGCACTGGCCTAAGCACTTCATATACATTATCACATTTAATACTCAGAACAGTTCTGTAAGGTTGTGGCTTATTTATAGGCATGGTGTTTGTTATGAATTGGCTGGTAGAGCAGTAAAAATAAAAAAGATGCTAGTACAGTGGAACAGAGAACAGTTTAGTATTGTTAGAGAAAAATGGTGCTCACTGGGACGCAGAGACTGACAGTTGCAGGCAGGAAGTTTATTGAGAAGCTCTCCCAATGGAGGGGGTCTGAAGAATAGACTTCAGCTCCCCCGCTGGCATGGCAGGGGTCTGAAGAGAGACTTCAGCCCACCGGTGGAAGGTGGTGGATATGAATTTATACAGAACATCAATAGGCGGGGAAACCGAGTACAGCCTGGGGCCAACCGGCCAGGAGGGTGTGGGTTAGGAGGTCTCCTAATGTGAGAGGGGTTGAGGAGGGAGTGATGGCCCTTATCTGCTCCCTTTTGTTTATTCTTGGGAGGGGATGAGCTGCCCATAGGCTATGGCTTGCTCAGTTGATTAGGTGGGTTATGGCTGGAGGATGCCTTTCCTCAACCTATGCCACAGGGGCATTGATTCACAGTCTTATGAACTCTAACAGAAATAGTGCTGTATTTTGGGCTTGACCAACAGAATGGTACCATTTATGAAAAAGATGAACACTAGTGGAGTTATAAATTTTTTAGTGGGGGGATGTATTTCTGTGCTTCCCTCACATCCTTTGTAAAACATAGAAGGAATATTTTAGGGGAGCAGATGTAGCTCAAGGGGTTGAGGGCCTGATTCCCATGTAGGAGGTCCTGGGTTCAATCCCCAGTACCTCCTAAAAATAAAAACAAATGAACAAAAAAATCATGTCATGTAGGAAGTGCTCAATAGATGCTGGGTCCCTTAACCTACCCCCTGCCCAGTTTTGGACTCTAGCCAAGGGCCCAGCAGGGCCAAGGCTGGGAAGTGTCGGGGCTAGATCATATACCAGGAGAGGTTATGTCAACTACCAACCAAATTTTTATTTCTCCATCTTCTTCACACAGACGGTACGAGATTCTGACAATAGCCTTCAGGCAGGGATAAAATAAAACATAGTAATCATATATTTGAATAGAAATAACTTGTATGTGTAGTCCATATTGCCAGCTCATGAGTCAGTTCAAAGTATTGAAACATGGAGACACTCTTCAACAATTTGTTCTTCTGACTGAGCAACCCCAGTAAGAAACTCCTTTTCAATGTAAAGCAGTGAGTTCATGGCCTACTTTACTTTGTTGTTCCAGTTGCTACCATGGCCTATTATAATATTTAATTATAGTCACTAATGACAAAGATTATCTGTCCTGTGACCTTACAGATCAAAAACAAAAGTCCCCAGAGAAGAATCAGAGATCTATCTATATGCAAACCAAATTTCAAGGTCAGTTTGTACTTTATTGTGTGTTTTTGTTTTGGTAGCATTCTTTTTTTAGCCTCAAGCAAATTACTGCATCACTTACCCTCACTACCAAATAACACTTGGGCCATGTGATTTCAGCAGTTTAACGTTTTCACATAGAAGTATAATTAACATTAATATTTTAATTTTCAGTGAAGTAAAAGAAAATCAGAGGTAAAAAAAATAACCATCACATTTCTCTAAAATCCTCCAATTGTGAGATGAAAATACATTAATTAATCACTATATAGACTTACTTAGATACATTCAAGGTTGAAATTTTTGAACACTACCCTTTGTAGAATTCTAAAAAAATAAGTTCAAAACATTTTTAGAATAGCAAAACTAACATACTTCAAGGTGATATCACTTCACATCTATTTATAGGCATACCTTGGAGATATTGAGGGTTCAGTTCTAGACTACCACAATAAAAAGAATATCTCAATAAAGCGAGTCATGTGAATTTTTTAGTATTGATAGCTGGAAAATCTGCTTACTAACTATTTCTTCTCTTAAGCAGCTCTGGAAATTTTGATACAGTAATTGAGCTGGTTTTCCATTAATCTAATTTTAGAAGTTTACTCTTTGCACTTAGTTCCCTGAAGGATATTAACCAGACATTCTCAGTTTTGCTTATAGGAATAAGATAACATCTCAAAGCAAAACCAGACAGAATGGTGTCAGGAGCACCTTATGACCCAGCAAATCTGTAACTTTTTTCTCAGAGATGAAAACTTCATATCCTATAGCAGTGGGCTAAGGAAGGAGCCAGGAAGACCTCGCACCCACACAACAATATCTAAACTGTGGTGAATTAGCTGCTGAAAACAAAAACAAAGTTGAACATGCTTGAGACAACACAGGTCTGAGAAATTGCATGTAGCCTCCTCACAAGACCCCTGACATCACTTTTCTTCTCCCCCACCCTGTCCTGTGCCTATAAAAACCCAAGCTCCCATTCTCACTTTGAACTGGTTTTGGGAAGATTCCCCCAGTTTCTTGCTTGTGACCTTGCAATAAATCACCTCCACACTGAGAGACATGTTTCTCCTTGATGGCACCAGATCGGGCAGCCCATTCTATTAGAAATAGCCGTGCTTATGATAACAGTATCCCAGTGTGAAATATCATTGTCTAAAAAAATGTATATCTTAATTTTAAAATAATTCATTGCTCAAAAATGTTAACCATCATCTGAGCCTTTAGTAACTGCAATCTTTTTTTTCTGGTAAAGGACCTGGCCTCGATTTTGATGGCTGCTGACTGAACAGGGTGGTGGTTGTTGAAGGTTAAGGTGGCTGTGGCAATTTCTTAAAATAAGACAACAATCGAAGTTTGCCGCATCCATTGACCCTTCCTTTCAGGAAAGGTTTCTCTGTAGCTTGCAATTCTGTTTGATAGCACTTTACCCACAGTAGAACTTCTTTCAAAATTGGAGTCAATTCTATCAAACCCTGCCACTGCTTTATCAACTAAGTTTATGTAATATTCTAAATCCTTTATTGTCATTTCAAAAATCTTCATAGTATCTTCACAGGGAGTAGTTTCCACCTCAAGAATCCACTTTTTTTGCTCATCCATAAGAAATGACTCTTCATCCGTTTAATCATGAGGTTGCAGCAATTTAGTCACATCTTAAGGCTCCACTTCTAATCCTAGTTCCACCTCATCTGCAATTACTTCCTCCACTGAAGTCTTGAACCCCTCAAAGTCATCCATTAGGGTTGGAATGACCTCTTTCCAGACTCCTATCGAGGAGGTATTTTGACCTCCTCCCATAAATCATGAATGTCCTTAATGGCATCAGAATGGTGAATCCTTTCCAGAAGGTTTTCGATTTACTTTGACCAGATCCATCAGAGAAATCACTATCTATGGCAACTATAGCCTTAAAAAATGTATTTCTTAAATAAGAACATTACAAAGTCTAAATGACCCCTTGATTCATGGACTGCACAATGGATGGTGTGCTAGCAGGCATGAAAATGACATTAATCTTGTACTTCTCCATCACAGCTCTTGGGTAACCAGTTGTATTGTCAGTTAGCAGTAATATTTTGAAAGGAATTTTTTTTTCTGAGCAGTAGGTTCCAACAGTGGGCTTCAAATATTTAGTAAACCGTGTTATAAACAGATGTGCTATCATCCAGGCTTTGTTGTTCCATGTATAGAGTAAAGGCAGAGAAGATTTAGCATAATTCTTAAGGGCCCTAGGATTTTCAGAATAGTAACTGAACATTGGCTTCAACTTAAATTCACCAGCTGCATTAGCTTCTAACAAGAGTCACCCTGTCCTTTGAAGCTTTGAAACCAGGCATTGACTTCTCTCTAGCTATGAAAGTCCTAGATGACATCTTCTTCCAATACAAGGCTGTTTTGTCTACATTGAAAATCTGTTGTTTAGTGTAGCCACCTTCGTCATTATCTTAGCTATATCTTCTGGATAACTTGCTGCAGCTTCCACATCAGCACTTGCTACTTCACCTTGTGCTTTTATGTTATGGAGATGGCTTCTTTCCTTAAAACCTCAAAAAGAACTGCTAGCTTCAAACTTTTCTTCTGCAGCTTCCTCACCTCTCTCAACTTCAAATAGAATTTAAGAAAGTTAGGGCCTTGCTCTGGATTAGATTTTGGCTTAAGGAAATGTTGTAGTTGGTTTGATCTTCTATCCAGACCATTAAAACTTTCTCCTTATCAGTAATAAGGCTGTTTCACTTACCATTTGTGTGTTCACTGGAGCAGCAATTTTTATTTCCTTTAAGAACTTTTCCTTTGCATTCACAACTTGGCCATTTGGCACAGGCAGCCCAGCTTTCAGCCTTTCTTGGCTTTCCACAAGTCTTCCTCACTAAGCTTCATCATTTCCCACCTTTGATTTAAAGTGAGAGACATGCAACTCTTCCTTTCACTTGAATTTGTCATTGTCCCATCAACCTAACCCACAGCTGTCTGAAGTTCACTCTGCTCATTACCACTTCCAGGGAAAAGTGGTCCAGGAAACATCCTGAAAACATGGTGATTATTTTCCGTTAGTTTTTCACTCTTTTGAAATTAACTAGTATCTATAAAGTGGCCATATAATTTATCATCCTAACCCTAACAAGTCTGTGAAATGAAACTCTATTAATAATTTCACCCCTGAGATGGCTCCTTCGTCTGTCCGCTCGTTTCCGCTCGCTGTTTGCTCACTGTGTCTGCTCTTCTTTAGGATGCACCGGGAACTGAACTCGGGACCTCCAATGCAGGAAGCAAGTGCCCAACCACTTGAGCCACATCGTTGTGTCTGCTCGTTATGTCTGCTCATCTTTAGGACACACCAGGAAGTGAACCTGGGACCTCCCATGTGGGAGGAGGGCACCCAACTGCTTAAGCCACATCTGTTCCCCTCTAGTAATGTTTTTCTTTTTAAAGAAAAATTTTTTTTTTATTTATTGCCCCCCTTGCTGCTTGTCTACCTTTGTTGCGCCAGCTCTCTGCGCCACACAGGCCCTGAGCTCACTGTGCCGCACGGGAGCGCCTTCACCAGGAGGCCTCAGGGATCGAACCCGCGGCCTCCCATATGGTAAACGGGAGCCCAACCAATTGAGCCACAGCCCCTTCCCTCTATTAATAATTATATTGAAAAAAAAAAAAAGAACAGGGTAAACCAGAAGTGTCCCAGGCCCACCATGAGGTATAGTCATCCTTTATCTATGACACATTAGTACTACATTGTAACTGCTTTGTAATTGATTATTGTATAATTCTGTTGTCTTTCTAGCTAAAATGTAAGCTGTTTAACAAAAAGGATTATTTCTATTCTCTATAATCCTCTACTCACTAACTAGAAAATTTACATTTCAGAACCCCAACAATTTATCCTGTTATCTGGAACTGATATTTATAATTAGATACCAGAAAATAAAAACGACAAGGACCAAAAACTAGTTTTGTCAACTGTTTGAATGATACCCAGGGCATAATTTGCCTTTCATCACCATGGATAAAAACTGATTTAAAATTTGAGAAAATGGAATCTATAGTAACAGTTTTGAGAAGCTAAGAATTTATTAAAAGTGTATTTGCTGGCATTTCTTGAGCTCTTTGTCAGGCACTGTACTATTACATTTTACAGATGAGGAGAGAGACACAGATGTTAAACTCTTTGGACCCTACATACAGAGTGGTGGAAGTTTGTGGTACCTAAAGCCCCAGCTTTCTGGCCAGAGGACTGAAAGGGAAGACCAGGAAAGAGGAAAGTACCAGGAAGATTGCAGAGAGGGAGGAGCTCAGGAAAATGATCCCATAAAGTACATTAAGCTTGGATCTGATCCTAATCAGCACATCAAAAACTAAGAACTGAACTAGCAGAAAGATCACTTCCCAAATCTCAGGCTAGCCACTGGGTGGTGTCATGAAGGGCAGATGAGAATAGTACAGCAGAGGCTTTGAAAACTGAACGGACATTGGAACCAGTCCACAGAAGGCTTAGAACTTGCAGCATCAACCTAACCAGTATGATTATTATTAAAACAAAAGAATCAGTGTTCTCCCTAAGAGTTAAACAAGATCTAGATTGTCATAACATAATATTCAAAATTTCTAGGATGCAATCCAAAATAACATGGTATACTATAAACCAGGAAAATCTCAATTCACATAGAAAATAAAAATCAACAGATGCCAAAACCTAAAGACACAGATATTGGAGTTATCTGACACTTTAAAGCAGATATTATAAAAAATGCTATGAACAAATGAAAAAAAAAAATGCTATGAAAGCAACCATAAACACTTGTGACACAAGTGGTAAAATAGAAGATCTTAGCAAAAAAAAAGAGAAGATATAAATAAAAGCCAAATGGAAAACTGAGATCTGAAAAATACAACAAAAGTTCTAGCAAAAGTGAAAATAAAAAGAGATAGAGATAGACATAGAGATAGGTGGGTAAGAATGTGATGCTGAAAAGAATATTTTAAGAAATAATAGCTGAAAACCCGTTTGGTGAGACATAACCTACAAATTCAAGCAGCTCAACAAACCCAAAACAGGAAAATACCAAAGAAATTCCGAGACACATTTTGATCAAACTGCTGTAAACTAAAAATAAAGAAAAAAATCTTGGAAGCTGCCAGAGTGAAACAACACATTACCAAGAGGGGAATATTTTGAATGAATGCAGATTTCTCATCTGAAGGAAATCACACATTTTTAAAGTGCTGCAAGAAAATACCAGAAAGGAACTTGGAATGTTAGGAGCAAAGAACAAAAATGCCAAATGTTGGGTTAATATTGTATACCACTGGGGTAACTATCTGGGCAAATATAATAGACTACTTTCTTTCTGTGTTCTTTAAAATATGTTTGATGGTAGAAAGCAAAAAGTATAACATTGAGAGGGTTTTCAATAAATGTAGATAAATGACAACTATAACATAAAGAGGGGAGGGTATAGGGACCTATATGGTGGTAAGGTTTCTACATTGTACTTGAAAATATTGATTCTGAATACACTAAAAGGTTAAGTATGTGTATCATAATTTCTAACACATGCATTCATACTGCCAAAATATTTTGCTACAAAGACTGAAATTTAAGTTTTTAACTTTCATTAATGAGGTAGTAAATTTAGGGAAATATTTATACAAAAATGCTGTGCTCTATTAGAACCATCTTACAGATACCTATAAAATAATGAAAATAACACTTCATTAAAGCTGTTACCAAAACATACATATTACACAGGCTACGGTTTTTATGAACGCAATGCTAGTCTACATTTTATAACTGATGCTTTTAACTTTGGTTTCTGCCTTGCTCTCTCTGGTGTACCTCACTCAGAGGAAAGTTAGCTGCCATGTTGTAAGCAACCCTATGGTGAAGCACATATGGCAAGGAACTGAAGCCTCCTGCCAACAGCCAAACAAGTAAGCCTTGTGGGAAGCACATCCTTCAGTCCCAGGCAAGCCTTCAGATGACCAAAGACATGTTGGTATCTTAACTTGCAACCCCATAAGACCATAATCCAGATAAGCTACCAGATTCCTGACCCTCAATAACTGTGGCAATAATATATGTTTGTTGTTTTAAGATGCTAAATGTTGGGTTAATATTGCATACCACTGGGGTAACCTTGCGTAACATCTTTAACTCCCTTAAAGAACAGACCAGCCACAGATGTAGAAATACCCAGAGAAGAGCTCATTTTAACATTTGTAAGCTCTCTGTCTCAAACTAAAAAGGACTCCAAAGTTAGGTAATTACTATTTAGTATGGAATTGCATTCCATTGCACTAAAAAATAATGTGACTTATTGTGAGTGTAATTAACAGCACTGAATTGTGTGACTGTGGTTGAAAGGGAAAGTTTAGGGTCATGTGTGTCACTAAAAGGAAAGCTAAAGGATGAAACATGACTGTAAAACAGTGAACCCTGTTGTGGATGATGAAAGTGGTTAATAGTACAAATATGGGAAGCGGGTGTCGCTCAGTGGATAGAGCCCCCGTTTACCATATGGGAGGCCCGGGTTCGCGTCCCGAGGCCTCCTTGTGAGGGCACGCCGGCCTGAGCGGTGCGGTGGGCTGATGCAGCAACCTCACGGCAGGAAGCGGGTGTGGCGCAATGGATAGAGCACCCGTTT
>JAQZBX010089598.1:0-12607 GCA_029593785.1 Cabassous unicinctus
GAACCCGGGGCCTCTCATATGGTAAACGGGTGCGCTATCCATTGCGCCACAGCCGCTTCCTGCCGTGAGGTTGCTGCATCAGCCCACCGCACCGCTCAGGCCGGCGTGCCCTCACAAGGAGGCCTCGGGGCGCGAACCCGGGCCTCCCATATGGTAAACGGGGGCTCTATCCACTGAGCCACACCCGCTTCCCCTCATTAATTTGATTTTGGAAATTTGTGTGAATCTCATTGATTAGTTGTCTCTAATCCTGTGGCTCAACTGGGGCTTTGATATATTGCTTTGCTTGGACCATGTCTTACATTTTCTTAGTATGGCCTGTAATTTTTTTTGCTGATGTTAAGGCATGTGATTATGATGGTGAGTTTAATCGGATGCTCAATTTTTCTCTCTTTCGTAGAGATTTAATGGCAGACGGCTGTGTGTTACTGCTGTTCTTTGATTCTTGGTTCAACCTATTCTGGGTCTTTAGGATTGTCCCTGTTAGTTGTTTATATCTGGGCACTGGAACCTGTAATGGGTTGCAGACACCTTTCCAAGGGCCTTAGGGAGGCTGTAAAGGCCAAGAAAAGCCCCTCTTACTTACTTTTAGTTTCCCCACATGTACTTCCTTGGTCTTCCAGCAGATGGCGCTCTTTGGCAGCCCTCTCTGTTCAAAGCCTGGTTGGAGTGTGTTCCCTTTAACACCAACTGGATCAATGTGCTAGAGGATCCTGCCTGGAGGCTAAGAGCCTCGTAATTCAAACTTTCTCAGAGGTAGTTCTCCAACCTTTGTTGGCAGCCCCCTCCCTTTTCCCAGGTAGGAAACTCCCCTCTGTGTCCTCAACCACCAGCCCTGGTCAGTAGAGAGGGAGATTGAGAGAGTCGGGTCTCTTTAGTCCCTTGCTGGCTCCCAAGGCATACAAATGGTGTGGCCCCACCCAGCCTGGAAGGGCTCTTGGGACACTGCAGACCAAATTTGTGAGTCAAAAGCTGAGTTGATCTTGGGTTGTGTCCCTTTCTCTCCTCTTTCCTGGGGAGGTGGCTCTCTTTGTAGCTGTCAGCCCCGAGGCCTGAGAATTCCAAAGTGTCTTTAGGGTGGGGGAAGATGCTGGCAGTTGCAGCTACAGCTTTTAACTCACAGTTTTGCCGTTGTGATTTTCCTTTGCCCCTCTCTGTTCTGGGCGGTGTCCAGCCTTCCCCTGATGTCTTAACCCCTAGAACATTTTTCCCCAGGCCATTTCTGCCTGTCCTCTAGCTATTTTTTCTGGAAGAGAAGAAAGTCCTTCTCTTTCTAGTCTGCCATCTTCCCTGAAGTCCCATTCTTTCACTTTTAATTTATCTTTGTCTTTGTATTTAAAGTGGGTTTCTCATAGATGGGCCTGTATTTGGATCTTTATTTTTTTATTCAACTTGACAATCTCAGCCTTCTAATGGGAGTAGTTAGACCATTCACATTTAATGTAATTATATGGTTGAATTTACATCTGCCATTTTGCTATTTGTTTTCTATGTTTCTTGTGTCTTTTTGTTTCTCTGTTCCTCCCTTCATACCTTGTTTTGAGGAAAAAAATATATTTTTTAGTGTTGTCCTTTAATTCCTCTGATTTTTAAACTTTTAAAAAATTATTTGATTGGATCTGGGCTTTGTGAATTTTACTTTGTTGAGTACTGGGTCTTTTCTTTTGTTTTGAGGTACTGGGGGCCGGGGATTAAACCCAGGACATAGTATATGGGAAGCCGGCACTCAACCACTGAGCCACATAGGCTTCCCTGAGGTTTTTTTCTTCCATTTGTTTTGTTTGTTGTTTGTTTGTTTTAGGAGGCACTGGGAACCAAACCCGGGACCTCCCATGTGAGAAAAAGGCGCTCAACTGCTTGAGCCACATCTGCTCCCCTGGGTTTTTTGTATTCCTAAATACTTTTGGATTTTGTCCTTGGATACAGTTAAATATCTTGGTATTAGTTTGATCCTTTCAAGGCTTGCTTTTAAATTTTATTAATGTGGGTCCAGAGAAGCTTTCAGTCATTGCTGAGGCAATGCCCTTCTGACGTTTCCATCTCCCCCCCATGAATTAGGAGGATTTCCCGTGCTGGCTGTTTGGAACACAAACTAGGCCCAGCACTGTGTGAGTTTTAGTGATTGTTTTGCCTACTTCTTTCTGGTGGTTCTTTCCCTGACTTCAGGTAGTTTTTTCCCAGTCACATTCAGATCAGTACTCAGTTAAAGTTTTGAAGGGATTTCTCTGTAGATCTGCAGAGTTTTTTAAAGGTGTTTTATGAGTTTAACTCATTAATTAATGTGGGAACCAGTAAGATCTTACAGCCTATTCAAAGGAGAATTTAAAGACAACGACATGCACACACACACATAGATATACACATACACAGAGACAATCAAAAATTCTGAAATGAATGTACAAATAGATGTGAAACAGGTCAGTAGCCACAAGGCAATAATCAGTTGTGGTTTCCTCAGGACAGAAAGCCATTTGCATTTCTATAGACAAGAATCATTTGCAATATCATCAGTTTCCCACAATGTGCAGAGTTGTAAAATCATTAGAAGACAATGAGAAGCACAGATAAGTTGGAAGAGTTTGACCAGAGCCTGGCACAAAGCCTTAAAGGAAATGTTGGGGAGCTATTGAACGTTCTTGAGGACTTGTTTAATGTCTGTCCTCCCTTCCGGACTTTCAACTCCACCAGGCAGTATTCCCAGCACCTAGAACAGTACCTGGTACATGGTAGGTGCTCAATAAATGAATCTGTAACTCTTGGGGAGCCACCTAAGATTCTGAATGGAGAGTAAGAAGAGCAGAGCTATGTATTTTAGAAGGATGGAAGGCTCAGCCATAGAGCAAATGAGTAGATCTGTCTCAGGGTTGGAAACATGGAGGTACCTGAGGGTTCTCAGGATCTCCAGAGTTTTTAATTTATAAAATTATTTTCTTTGTAACAAGTTACCCAATACCAAAAGTTAACAATCTTCTTTCCCTACTTTTCCAAGCCCATCTCCTGAGACAACGTAATATCCTCAGTTTTCTATTTGTTCATCCACATGTTTTTCCTTGCTCACTTATGCAAACTCAAATATAGATAGACATAGGGCTTAAAAGTATTCTTTCAAAAATGGAATCCTACTGTACACAATGCAATGTTTTCTCTTTTTTATTGAGATAAAATTCACATACTGTTTTAGTTTCTTTGGCTCAAACAAATACATTGCAATGGGTTGGCTTAAACAACAGGAATTTATTAGCTCATGGTTTTGAGGTTAGGAAAATTCCAAATCAAAGCATTATCAAGGCGACACTTTCTCCCCAAAGACTGTGGCATTCTGGGGCTGGCTGCCAGCAATCTTTGATCTTTAGCTCTTCTGTCGCATGGCAATGCACACTGTGGCCACTTCTGGTCTCTTCCCTCTCTTCCTGGTTTCGCTGATTTCAGCTTCTAGCTCCTACCTCTGTGGCTTTCTCTCTGTATCTGTCTGAATTGCATTTTGCTTATAAAGGACACCTTAACTGAAATAACCTCCTCAAAAGGTCCTACTTACAGTGGGTTCACATCCACAGGAATAGAGTAATTTTAAGAACATGTTTTTCTGGTATACATAGCTTCAAAACACCATACATACCAGAAAATTCATTCTTTCATATGTAAAATTCAGTGGTTTTTAGTGTATTTACAAAATTATGCAACCATCACCACTGTCAATTTTAGAACATTTTCATCACCCCAAAAAGAAGTTCTCTACTCATTAACAGTTGCTTCTCCGGCTCCCCTCCTCTCAGTCCCTGGCAATCAGGACTCTTCTTTCTGCCTCTGTGGATTTGCCAGTTTAGGACATTTCATATAAATGGAATCTTACAATATGTCGCCTTTAGGTCTGCTTCTTTCACTTGAAATAATGTGCAACCCTTTCCTTCTGATTGCTTTGTGATTATCCCATTCTTCATACTACTTTGACCCAGCCATCTTAGCATCCATTGAGTTTTCTTGCCTCATTTATGACCATGTTGGTTGCCATGTGATGATTTCCTAAATTCCCTCATTTCTTCTACATGTATTTAGTTGTCACTCTACTCTAAGGAAGAGCTTTCTTTCCTCCCCATTTATGTATTCATCTGTTTATTTATATCAGTGTGGACTCAAGGATTTATTCCATGGGTTTAGTTTATTAGGATTATTTTTTATTTTGGTGCTCAGAATGTTCCAGATTGGCTAGCAAGCATCCTTCAAGCTAACCCCTGTGTCCTTTGGCCAAGTCCCCACCATTCTTTGAGCATTTCCTTACTTTCTGACACAGCATTTTCTTCCAGGAGTCTGGTTCTTTCTAGTGGAGAAGAGTTATTTAGAAACCAAGATCCGGGTGCCTGGTGTCTGTGCTCTGGGCCTCTTGACAGACAAGGCTCAGAAGTTTACATCTGTATCCATGCACACCTTTGCATCCAAATTTATTTCTATATCTATCTTTATATTGTAAACGGCCTGCATTCACGCCAATAACTCCAATTGCAATTCAGTTCTGTGGATATCATTCTGGTCTTCCCTCTTTCCTAATTTGTACCTCCCTTCTCCATCATTGAGAAGCTGGACTCCCATTATCCTCAATATATTTACTTATTTGCTTAACCTCCCTGTAGGTAGCCATTGTCCTGATCCCACCAGGCTGCTCTGTCCCCCAGCCCTGTCCTCAAGGCAGCCATTGCTGGTCACCATTGGGGTGCCCTGACCCCCTGCCCTGGCCCCATCCTTGAGGTGGCCATCACTGATCCCCGCCAGGCTGCCCTGTGCCCTGCCCCGACCCCATTCTCAAGGCAGCCATCACTGGTCATTTCCAGGCTGCCCTCTTCCTCCAATGTCCTCCAACTCTTCGCCAGTGCAGTTCCGTGGGGGAAATTGGAACAGGGGCCCAGGAGAGTTTGGCACCTTCTCCACTTAAACCTCTTGCTAATACTGTTGCAGTAAGCGATCGACGGCTTAACTGTTATTTTCATTTGGGCTCGTTGTCTTAATGGGTTACTTAAACACCTGGATGCTCAGCTCTCAGCTCCACTAACCTCATGACAAGGCCAAAGCCGGCACAGCCACCTTGACTGAAAGAAGCATCAGCAGCTTACTCAGGACAACCAAAACAGCCACATGCTGTCCCCGGGCCCCATGGCAGCTGAGTTGTCAAGGGTGCAGTAGTGTCCATATTAGCCATGGTCTCCCAGTCTGGAAGGCTCAGCGGGGAGGAGGAGGCACCACATGCTGATTCCCAGCTCTTCCGGTCCTGGTGTCGTCCATAAGTCGGGGCTTTATGATCAGAAGTGTCTAGAGCACCATCTTCCAGGCTCATTTCAACTCAGTACATTTCAAGAAAATGGTGCTGGGAGAAGGTCAACCGAGGTTTACCTTTTACTGATAACATCCTTAATAAATAAATGGGACACTTGGGACCGCGAACACAATCAGAACCATTCCTGTGTGTGTGGCTTCTAATTCCCCCAAAAATTGTTTTCTGACCCCACCAGGCATCATGCAAGGGGTCATCCTGGGTGACCACGAATGTGCGTGTCATTTCAGGAATCAGTCACATTCAAGGATGTGGCCGTGGACTTCACCCAGGAGGAGTGGGGTCAGCTGGATTCCCCTCAGAGGGCCCTGTACCGGGATGTGATGCTGGAGAACTACCAGAACCTTCTCTCCCTAGGTAAGATGGCTCCTCCAGGGCTCAGAGTCTGTTCTCTGGGTGTTCTTCCATGCGGTGGATCTCACCGAGCATCACTTTGGCATCATCCCTGGTGCTGGACAAAGCAAGACACGGAGGACGTGGCCTCTGCCCCAGGGCACTCATAGCCAGGGGGTGGGAGGCTTTCAAACACTCCAGAAATCCTTACAGCACAGCACAGCAGCCAGTCTCATCCTCATTTGGAAAAGAGGAGCTGTGATAAGTACTGTGGATGAGATTGGTCCTGGGACGGGGCACAGAGGAGAGGGAAGCCTGCCAGTGGGGAGAAGGATGGGACAGAGGAGACTTTGGGCCCAGCCTCCCCTGGAGCTTTCCAAGCAGGATGAAGGAAGGCTTTCAGTGCATGGGGATCACCCAAGTGGGCGCTCCCATTTGGTCTCTGCATTTGAGACCCCCACACACACACTTTGGGGCCCAGCGGGTTCTGCTTCCCATCCCTTGGGGAACATGCTAGCGATGGGGCTGTGCTGTGGGCAGCATAGAAGACCAGGCCGCTTTCTCCCCATCTCCAGGAGCAGGACCTCCGGTCTGTAAGCCAGATGTAATCTCCCACCTGGAACGAGGTGAGGAGCCATGGCAGGTACAGAAAGAAGTCCCCGGAGCTACTTGTCCAGGTGAGTGGGCCAATGCTAGGCAACAGGGGCAAGGCTCCTTGGAACCATGAGCCATGGGAACCTTCCTCCTTGCCTCCCTGTGTTGCCCTCCCCTTCTCCATCCTAGGTTTACTGTTCCACCATTCCTCTGTCCCAGTACTCCTTCTAGATCTTTCCCTCTTCTCCTTCCTTCCTTCAACATATAGAGCTCCAGCTGTGCTGGGAGCAGGATAGGGAACAAAATGGACAAAAATGCCCACCCTCAGGGAGCTGACCCTCTAAGAAATTATCTCTAAATATACATAAGTATTTAACGGGTGTAGTTTGTTAGGTGGTGCCAAGAAAAATAAAGCAGAATGTGGTCGGGAGCTGTGTCTGCCTGAAGGAGCCGGGAGTAGGGAACGGCCATGGGATGGGGCGTAGGGAGGGCCGTGGGGGGTGGGTTATGGGAAAGAAGCCAAAATGTAGGGGACAGAGAATGTGCCATATCTGGGAGGTGCCCCGGTGTGCTCCGGCATCCGGGAAGCCCAGGAGCCAGGTAGAAGCTGAGCACCAGGTCACAAGGGCCTGCATGACCACAGCACAGATGGGGGTCTCTTCTCAGAGTGAAAGGGGTGCTGCGAATGGTCCTAGCAGAGCCTGGCTTGGTGTGGGTTTTTCTTCTCCAGCATTCTCTCCTTTTTTTTTTTTTTTGTTTTTTTTCCTTACAACTCTTCCGAGTTGGCTAACGAGTGAATGAATGATTTCTGCTTAATTCAGTGGACAGTGAATTAAGGCTGACCAAGTTGGTCACCTGGAAAAATTGAGAAACACAGGATTTGGTAGGAGAGAAAGGCAAACACCCAGTTACATGCAGCACCATTGGCACTGAGTTGGGTGTGGATTGGGTATGATGTGGGGAGGCCGCAAGCATGGGCAGTGCAGGTATAGGTGCGAGAGGAGACACGGGGCCTCCACCCACTTCCTTCCACCCAGCTTCTCCACTGCTCTTCCCCTCCTTCTAATGTCAAGGCCCCCTGAACCTAAACAGCAGCCGTAGCCCCAACTTTTGGGATTTCTTTTCTCACTCCAGTGTCTGCTACCTGTCTCTGTCCTTTTTACCACAATTACTTTTTTTTTTTTTAAGTAATGTTTTTTTGATCAGGATTTTTATACTGAAAATTGGAATAAGACAGAGAGGTCTGCTAAAGAAAGTGGAAATCCCTTTAATCTTTTTGCACATAGATAATCACTACTTCATTTCACTGGATTTTCTCACCAGTTTTCCTCTGTATATAGATAGATCTAAATAAATTTTAAAAAGCCACCACATACTGGGAATCACAAGATACAGTTGGAATCTTGCTTTTTGCCCATGTTTTTTACTGATTGCACAGCATCTCATTCCATGGGGGTATCCCATTAGGCAGTTGATCCCCTACTGCTGCTGAAACTACTCTCCCACCTTGGCATCCTTCTCTCCTTGGTGTGTGCGTACTCTGTGGACTCTCCCATCCCCCAACCCCCAGCATTACCCTGCCCTATAGTCACCCAGATGGATGCCTGGGAGGTACAGCCCTCTATCACCACCTGTCTGGTGGTCTCCTCTGCCTGCATGTACCATTGGCAAGAGTACCCCTTGGGTACTCTCTTGTAGCTCCTCTTTTTGGAATTCCTTGGCTTCTCTGCCTCCTTTGATCTTTGTGCTCTCCAGTACTCCTTTTCTTGCTTCTTTCTCCTCTTCCTTCTTGCTGGCAGGCTTAGGCGTTTCATCCTTGGTACTTGCATTGTCTTCCTGCCTTCACTCTTTACCACTCTGCTGCTCTATTCGTTTCCACTCTCTTTTCTATGCTTATCTACATCTCCAGGTTGGAACTCAAATCTAAATCCCAGTGCCCTATTTCTACCTCCTTACAGAAAATTACATTTTCAATCTCTTACAGAATGGGAGCCTAGATGTGAGATGAAGGAGTTAACTCCAAAGCAGGACATTGACAAAGAGAAACCAACCCAGGAGTCAACAGTGGAAAGGCTAACAAGGTCCCGTCTTCACAGCACCAGTGTGGGTGAAGTGTGGGACCAGGAGGACCAGGTCCAAACTCCATCCAGAAGTGAGAATGTGCTCTGGAAGCAAATGCCGAACCCCTGGGAGGACGCCTCCGTGGAGGAGAGCTGTCGGGCACAGGACACACCTGAGAAAGACTTTCCACTCAGGTCAACCCTTTTCACTGGACACAGCATTCCTACCGAAGAAGACTCTCACGAAACATACCTGAAGACTTTTCAATCCAATGAAGTTGTCACTAAACATCAGAGAATGTGTGCAGTAAGAAACTCTTTCAAGCCAAGTGAACATGGAAAATATTCACATCTGGACAAACAGCGGAGAGCAGAGGCTAGGGAGGATCTTTTTGTGTGTGGAGAATGTGGGAAAGCTTTTAGTCAAAGCTCATCCCTCACCCTGCATCGACGTTGGCACACCCGGGAGAAAGCTTACAAATGTAATGAGTGTGGAAAGGCATTCACCTGGAGCACCAACCTCATTGAGCACCAGAGAATTCATACTGGAGAAAAGCCCTTTTTCTGCAGCGAGTGTGGGAAAGCCTTCAGCTGTCACTCATCACTTAATGTGCATCACAGAATTCATACTGGCGAGAGACCGTATAAGTGTAATGTCTGTGAGAAGGCCTTCAGCTGCAGCTCGCTACTTAATATGCATCTCAGAGTTCACACTGGAGAGAAACCCTACAAATGCACTGAATGTGGAAAAGCCTTCAACCAGAGGACACACCTCACTCGGCATCACAGAATTCACACGGGAGAGAAACCTTATAAATGTAATGAATGTGGGAAGGCTTTCACTTGCCATTCCTCCCTTACCGTGCATGAGAAAATTCATAATGGAGATAAGCCCTTTAAATGTAATGAATGTGAGAAGGCCTTCAATAATCGTTCTCGCCTCACTCTCCATCAAAGGATTCATACTGGAGAGAAACCCTTTAAGTGTAACGACTGTGGGAAAGGCTTCAGCTGCCATTCCTACCTTATTGTTCACCAGAGAATTCACAGTGGAGAGAAGCCCTTCAAATGTAATGAATGTGGGAAAGCCTTCAGCTCTCATTCGTACCTCATTGTGCATCAGAGAATCCACACTGGAGAGAAACCCTTTGATTGTAGTAAATGTTGGAAGGCCTTCAGCTGCCATTCATCCCTCATTGTGCATCAGAGAATCCACACTGGAGAGAAGCCCTATAAATGTAACGAATGTGGCAAAGCTTTCAGCCAAAATCACTGTCTTATTAAACATCAGAAAATTCACTCTGGAGAGAAATCATTTAAATGTAACGAATGTGGTGAGATGTTCAACTGGAGTTCCCACCTCGCTGAACATCAGAGAATACACAATGAAGAGAAGCCCTTTTCCATTCAATTCAACAAACACTTGCTGAGCTCGTACTATATGCCAAGCAGTCTGCTCAGGGCAGGGGCCACGGGAATGAGTGATGTGGACCCAATAAATGCAATGGATGTGGCAAAGCTTTTGTGTGTAGTACAGGCCTCACCCAGCAGGAATTTTCCTCTGGGTAGCAAACCTGGAAATTAATGTGACATGATTTTCTTCACAATAGTCACTTTCTTAGCTACCTCAGTCACTCTCATTCCTTCCCCCATGGTGAGTTGGGGAAGGCAAAGTGGCTCATATATCCAGACCATTTGTACCTGCAGATTTTGAGCCTACAGTATCACCCCCATTCAGATCTTCCACCTGCTGGGACGCCTCATTTAGTTAGAATTCGCCACCTTTGGAGAAGAGAGCTGAGGGCTATTTGAGGAGGTCCCACCATCCTGTTTTCCTTGCTGGATTAGGAGATCATTGACAAAGGGAATAAATCTTCCCTGCAGATAAAATGAAGGTATGTCAGTAGAACTCTTGGACACCCTTCTGACATGATTTTGATCAGGAATTTTCTCTGTAAACTGTAATGTTTAAAATAATAATTAAAAAATATATACAAGAATAAAGCCATGGTTGTGAACACTGTTACTTCCAAGTGAACATTATACTATTCTAGGAGGTGAGAATATCTTGCATGGTGGGTTTTTGGGAAAAGGCGAATTTCCTAGACTTGCCTCACTCTAGTAACTCTACTGCCACATCATTCCATTAGTGTCAGCTCAGTCAGCAGCCTGCCCTGCAGTGGCCTCAGAAGCCCAGCCCAGCATCTGTATAACCAGGTCCCGACTTGCCTTGCCATTTAGTCAGTTGTGGGAAGTCAGGAGCACCCTGGCTGATGCCCAGTGCACCTAGGGAAGGTGGGCACACATCAGGATAGAGGTTTCCAGAAGCCTGCTTCAGCTGGCAGTTTCTGGGGCCAGGCAGTCTGCAGCAGGCTGGTGGGGCTGCCCTGCCGGACCTCTGCTCTCACTATTTAGCTCTGTTCCCCAGGTGGGGGCACCTGTCTGCAGAGAACCCTTTGGGGGAGCACCTTAGCTCCAAGGAGACAGCAGGCTGTTATACAGACTCCAGAACTCAGCAACTTCCTGATGCCCCTCCCACTTCCTGATGCTTGAAAGAGGCAGTGTTGATCTACAACTAATGTTGACTTTATTTAGTTCTAAGCAAGCAGAAGCTGCGTTTTCATTTGTATAGAGCATTGTAGCTTATGAAGTGCTTTCAAAATACTTTTTTAATTATTGTGGCAATATAAGCACATTTCGGAAAATGTGGAATAATTAAATTGCATTTTGCACTTTGATACAGTACCTTCTACTTTTTCATATTGCATCTTTTTTTTTGTCTCAAAAATATGGACTGCTTTGCAGATTTGCCTATCATCCTTGTGCAGGCGGCCATGTGATCATTCTAATTTTAGTATATGTGCTTCTGAAGCAAGCACTCATACTACATTTTTACATGACTTTAAACACAGTGTATATATCATTTTTTGTCTTTTTTTTTTTTTCCACTTATATGCATAGCAGAATTTTTTCCCCAAATAACTGCACCATCTTTGTAGTTATATTTCTTGATGGAGGCATAGTATTCTATCAGTCTATTATATATTCATTTGTGAGAAGTCGAAATAATGTTTCCTTCTTTTTCACTATTATGAATCATTCTCTGTTGAGCACCTTTTGGCATTATACTTCTTCAGTGTTTTCTCAGAGTAGATTACCAGAAGTGAAAATCTGGAGATGAAGGAAATGAACGTTTTAAGGAATTATTTTAGTGTTTTTTTGGTTGTTTATTTACAAAGCAGTCATTTCCCTGTTCAGACATCACTGACTAGGATTGATAAGGTGGGAACGCCCTCTAGGTTTCCATCCCCCAAGAGAGGTACTTTTGGAAGTTTGGGGTCCAGATTATCCTTCTGCAGGGCCTGCTGACAATATATTTATGATTCACCTTCCCCAAGAGTGTTCATGTGCTGGCTTGTCAAAACTCTCTCTCCAGGCCCCATTTTGGCAGTCGCAAATATGTATAATATTTAAAATCACGTTGTACGACTGCTTTAGTGAAAGATGGATATAATGTAAGTATGATTCATTGCTCTATAGGTATTATTATATTATATTCCTATTTCTTCTTCTTTTAAAAGAAATTAACATTAAAACATGTTTGTGAGCTCTGCCAGGTATCTGGGTCCCTGGCACGTATCTGTTTAATAAGCTGAAGATGACTACTTATTCTTTTACTCGGCACCTTTGCTAACTAATGAGGTTGAATATTTAAAATGTTTTTATATTAGTCTTTCTTCTTGAAAATTCTTTGAATGTATTCTTTGCCCTCTTTCCATTGTCCCTTGATATTTCTCCTTTGTTTACTTATAAATAACTTTTCTAGATTATAAGAGTAATACATATAGATTGAAGAAATTTGAAAAAAAAATCAGAAAATTTTAAGAATAAAATTTAAATGATCCTCAGCATCAGTATCTGAATCATTACCTGAAAATAAGTACTATTAATATTCAAATGAATTTCCTTCCCATTTTTCCTATGTATGTATGTATAAGTTTTTTTCTTTTAAAACTTGTCCACTTCTCCAGAGCCTTGCAAACACTTGATTTTGATACAATAAGAATGTTATTTGTTCATATTTATTGACTTTGTTTCTCTTCTCATGTGAACTCTATTCCTGTCTTTTATCTACTTGTCTATTTCTTTGTTTTGTGTGTATGTGTGTATACATTTTTGTCATGGATATTTTTTATCTTTGTTATGGCATTTTTATTTTTTATTTTTTATTTTTTTTTTAAAGATTTATTTATTTTATTTATTTATCCCCCCCTTGCTGCTTGTGCTGCTGTGTCCATTC
>JAQZBX010089599.1:0-12611 GCA_029593785.1 Cabassous unicinctus
AAAAAGGCACCCAACCTAGGTAGTCTTACAGTCCCTCCCTGTTTTCTAGATTCCCTGTTTTATACTGCTTCTTGTTCTTCAGTTTGGGTAACCATATTGGACTTGTCTGTTGACTTGCTGGATCTTTGTTTGTTTTTTCTGTTCTTATTTTGTTTGCTGCTCTGATTTCCCCAGAACCTTCAAGTCTCAGGTGATACACAAGAGGCAGATCCCAACTTTGAGGACACTTGCCAGCTGAGAGCTGGGCTAGCTCCAATTCCTTTCTACCCTCAACCTGTGCAATGGGAAGTGATTGGATCAAATATAGGCCCTGAGGAAGAGTGACATTAATAGGCAGAGGAAGAGATGAATGCAATGGAGACTTAAAAGAAGCCCCTGATAAGAGAATACCCATGAGGTTGTACCCAGGAGCTACTGATGTCCAAAGAAAACAGTGTTTCAAGAAATAGGGAATGGTCAAAACGCTGGACCAGATCAGAAAATTATCATTGGTTTCTATCACCCATTTTAGAGTTGATGCTTATGGTACAGAAGGAGGAAAGATCCAAGATGTAAGATGCATATTGCCTTCATCATCAGAAATGAAGCCTGTGTCAACAGGTGCTGACAGCTGACTTAAGCAGGACTTTGCTGGGAGGCAGAACTCTTTGGCTGGGCACATCCTCCTTCCTGTGGCTCCTAAGGACAACAGTTCTCAGGAAGGGTGAAGGCTCAGTAGGAGGAAACTGAAAAACAAAACCCACAAGGGTTGCACAATCTCCATTCAAGATAACCATTAGAATCTGTTTTGGGGGAAAGGATCAGATTTGTTAGCACAAAGAATCCTCTATTCATTTGTTTTGAATTTTGTCCCCCAGTCCCACAAAGACAAACCTCTTTGGAAGTAGGGTCTTTAGAGATGTGGATAATTAAGGACAATAAGACTGGTGTCCTTAAAAGAAGAGAAGGGACAACACAGAGGAGAAGGCCATGTGACAAATGAGGCAGGGATTGGAGAGCTGCAGCTGCAAACCAAAGAACGCCAAGGAATGCAGTCCAGCATCAGAAACTAGAAGAGGCAAAGTAGGATTCTCCCTAAAGAATTCAGAGACGGGAAGCAGATAGCTCAAGTGATTGGGCGCCTGTCTACCATATGGGAGGTCCTGGGTTCGTTTCTTGGGGCCTCCTGGTGAAAGCGAGCTGGTCCATGTGGCGAGCTGGCACAACAAAAAGAGACAAGGAAGAGAGACAATGAGAGACACAACAAACCAGGGAGCTGAGGTGGCTCAAGCGATAGAGTGCCTCTCTTCCACATCAGAGGTCCCAGGATCAGTTCCCGGTGCCTCCTAAAGAAAAGATGAGAAGACAAGCAGACACAGAGAGCACAGAGCGAATGGACACAGAGAGCAGACAGCGAGTGCAAAAAACAAGGGGGGTGGGGAATAAACAAAATAAATCTTTAAAAAAAAAAATAGAATTCAGAGACAACATGGCCCTGCCAACAACTTAATTTCAGACTTCTAGCTTCCAGAACTGGGAGAAAATAAATAAATTCCTGTTGTATTAAACCACCTAACTTGTGATATTTTATTATGGCAGCTGTAGGAAATGAAAATGCTCTTTCCTGGCAAAGAGTGATCATTCACCCTGCACCAGAATTGATTCATCAGCTTTTATAGTGGAGAAAGAATTCATTTGTTTGCAAAGTCAGAGGAAGTTTTCTGGAAGAGGTCACATTGGAACTGGGCATTCAAAGACGTGTACCACGTTGACAGAAAAAGGAAGAGGACTTCTTGGCAGAGGGCCAAGTAAATTCAAAAGCAAGTAGGCAGTTAGATGTGGGTCTGCTGTGTATACCTGAAGCAGCCTTGGTGAGCCTGGGTGGAGCTGTCCAGCTTAGCAAGAAATCCAGGAGGCTGTCCGTCCTGTTGCCTGCCCAGAATTAACTGCAGTCCCCTCCTGAGGGTAAGTTAGGGAGGAAGGGAAGTTCCAGGCATGAGGCTGGTCACAGACCTTGGCCCTGGCCCAGCACTGGGAAAGGATACACTTTTTTGGGAGTTGGGGGTGAGGAAAAAGTGACCAGGGAATTTTTTTTTAATATATTTTTTTATTTTTTAAAAGATACTTAGATTGCACAAATGTTACACAAAAAATATAGGGATGCCCATATGCCCCACTCCCCACACCTCCCACACCGTCCCACATAAGCAACATCTTTCATTAGTGTGGCACATTCATTGCAATTGATAAATGCATCCTGGGGCTTTGCCATTGAGCATGGATCATAGTTCACACTGTAGTTTACACTGTCTCCCACACAAATCTGCAGGCTATGGGAAGATATATAATGGCCTATATCTGTCATTGCAATGCCATTCGGGACAATTCCCAAGTCTCGAAAAAGCCCCCGCATTACACCTGTTTTCCCTGCCCCTGTTCCCAGAGCCTCCAGTGGCCACTGCCTCCACATCAATGCTATAATTTCTTCCACTGCTAGAATCACAACAAATCTATTGTAGAATACCAGTAAGTCCACTCTAGTCCATAGTTCATTCCCCAATCGTGAGGATTTTGGGATGGTGATGTCCACTCCATCTCTAATTGAGAGGGGGCTTTGATCCCATACAGCCGATGGATGGGACTGTCTTGCTTGCAGTTGTAGGCTCTCTCGTTTCCTTTGACCAGGGAATTTTAACACAATATAATGAGTCATGGAAACAAAGGGGATGGTGGGAACCACCAGAGGCACCTGTCTCAGCCTGGAAGACCCAGGAGGGCTTCCTGGAGGAGGTGATGCCTACAGAAGGAATAAGAATTATTCTGGAGGAGATGGGTAGATGAAAGAATGTTTCAGCAGGGGATTAGTACATGCAGCAATTGAGAGGGTAAAGGCACAGAACTCTTTGGAAGAACTGAGACTAATCCAGGCACAGCAATCTTGGGCATTGGTGTCAGCTGGAGCTGGATGCCAGGACAAGGGCTTTGGCTAGTGTGGAGGAAGGTAAGAGCTACAGGATTCAGCCCCGAGGCCAGAACCTCTGAGGTTGCCCTAACAGGTCCACTCTCTCTTGAGAAGGGACACTCACAACTAACCAGGAAGCCTAGCTCTGTGCAAAGGGCATGCAATGCTTTGGTTTGTGTGGTTATCCTTGCTTTGCTTATAAACAATGACAAAAGTTAAGCATGCCAAGAGAGAAGTGGAGGAAAATAAGAAAAGCCACATGCCTTCCTCCAAGCTTTCTCAAATGTTGACATTTTCACATATTTTAGATCTTATTCAAAGTAAATAAATCATAACAGAATGGAAGGGCTGTGTACCCCTTCCTGGTCTTATTCTCCTTTCTTTTCCAAGGAGTGCACTCTTATGAACTTGGTGTTCATCATATTTAAAAAGTACTTTGACTAACTGTATGTGTTTGTAAACAATATACAGCATTGGTTTGTTTTGCACATCTTGAAGCTTTGTATAAATGGTATCACGTGGGCCATATCCTTCCGCAACTTGTCTTTGTCCCCTCCACATTACGATTATGGGATTTATCTATTCAACACTCATCCTTCATTAAAAAAGATAAAAACAAGAAAAGAAATGCTTAGTAAACAAAGAACAAGATAAAACTTCCTTAGTTTGATAAGGGACAATTTCCAGGAGCCTGCAGAACTGTCTTGTGGAATAGTTAAATATGAGAACCATTTGTGGTAAAAATCAAGAACAAAATTAAGATGATTAACTTTCCATTTTGCCAATGCAATAAGAAAATGAAAAGAAACAAGACCTATAAATATTGGAAAGGAAGAGTCAGAGTTGTGATAATTTCAAAGCTGTGATCGTCTATCTAGAAAATCCTAGGACTTGACTCCTAGGATGGATGCAGAGGGTTAGTCTTGAAAAGAAGCAGCTTTCTTATGTTCTACCAATGAACAATTTGAAAATCAATGCAGAAACAAATCCTCCTCACAATACAACACCAACAACAAAATAAACCCACCTCTTGAATGTTAAAGAATCATCATAACAAGAATATGGGAAAAACTACTAAACTTAAACAAGATCTGAAAAAAGACATACAGTGAGTTCTTGAAAAGAGCATTCAATGTTTGAAAGGCTAATTTTTCCCAAATTCATTGATAAATTCAATGCCATTGCAATAAAGATCCCCAATAGAGTTTTTTGAGTCCTTTAAAAATTAATTTCTTTTAAAATAATTTTAGATTTCCAGATGAGATGCATAGGTAACACAGAGTTCTAATATACCCTTCATCTAGCTTCTCCAAGTGTTAACATCTTACTTTACCCTGGTACATTTGTCATAATGAGGAAATTCACACTGGTGCAATACTAACTAAACTACAATCTTTATTCAGATTCTAATAGTTTTGTCCACTGATGACCTTTTTCTGGTCCAGGAGCCATCCCAGGACCCCGCATCGCGTTCACCTGTCACATCTCCTTAGTCTTCTCTAAATTCTGACCGATTCCCAGTCCTTTTTCCCTGTCTTTCATGACATTGACAGTTTTGAAGAGAATCAATCAATCTTGTGTTGAATGGCCCTCAATTTGTTTCCTTTTGGTGTTTTCTCATGATTAGACGGGGGTTATGGGTTTGGGGCAAGAATACCACATACACGAAACGGTCATCTCATCACCTGGTATGGGAGGCAGTGTATGATATCCACACGACTTATCACTGATGATAACCTTGATTAAGTTGGTGTTTGCCAGGTTTCTACACTACAAAGTCACAAGTTTTCCCTATCTTTACTCTCTTTCATGCATTCTCAATGGGGCTGCTATTGTGCCCGAGGGGTGAAACTGATTATTTTGGGGGCAATAGAAATCTTAGAAATTACAATGGCTCAACTGTGCCCAACGAAATCTTATTCCTTAGTATTTAGTTTGGAGGGATGATTAGGAAAAAATGTTTATAAAGGATTCTTGGTGGGGCTTAATTTTTTAAAAGTGAGAAACAGTTATTTATTCATTTGAGATGAGTCAGTAAGTCCAGGCATGCTCAACAGGAGAATTAAACTCCGCCTCCTAGAGGGAGGAGTATATATTTGTGAACATATATTAAAATCACCACAGTAATAATAAATATTTGGGGGCCTATTAGAAGTTATGCAAATAACATGTTTCTCCGATTTTCTCACCTGCAGCAATTATAACCATGGTGTTCTAATAGCAATTTCCTATTTTCATTGTTCTGTCTACACTTATTAGTTGTAATTTTTCCATGATGCAGATTTAATAGAATTTAACAATTGTATTGAAAGATTAATAGATTTTAAAAGAAACTTGAGAAGTGGATAATTTGAATTATCCACTGCATAGATTTCTATGTTTTGATTCTGTGTTCACGAATCGATTACTTATTTGAAAAGTGAATTAAAACACTTAAAGCTGTGGGAAGCGGGAGTGGCTCAGTCAACAGAGTCCCCGTTTACCATGTGTGAGGCCCCGGGTTCGCTTCCTGGGGCCTCCTTGTGACAGCAGGCTGGCCCGTGCGGCGCGAGGGGCTGATGCAGCGGGACCTCACAGCAAGGGGAAGATAAGCAGACACGGAGAAGACACACAGCGAATGCACACAGCAAGCACAAGCAGCAAGGGGGGGATAAATAAATAAATAAATAAATCTTAAAAAAAAAACAAACACTTAAAGCTGTAGTAAATTTCAAAAATCATCTACAAAATAAATTGCACAAGGATAGCCAAGGATATTTTGATAGAGAACAATGCCTAGTCGATATCAAAACATATTAATAAAATGTGGTGTCTTAGCTTTGTTTTTCCCAGAAGCAGAGCCTGAGAAAAGAATTTGGATATACGTAGTTTATCGGGGAGATGACTCCAAGAAGCACCAGTAGAAGAGTGGGAAGGTGAAACAGGTAAGGGAAGAAAGCAGATACAGGGTGCTTTGATGAAGAATTGACTTATGTGGGCAACTGGGACTCAGTCCCACTGGGGACTCCTGGAAGATGGCGTAGAACACGTGTCTGAGTTATCCTGCCTGTCGCAGGGTGAGTTTCCTGGAATGCAGGAATTCAGCATGCAAATTGTTCCTTAAGGAGCATACTTAAGATTAATACCTGTGGAAGGGAGTGGCCGGAAGCAGGAATGGGCAAAGGAAGAGGTCGAGCTGAGCAGTTCAGACAACAGCCTTGACTGATTCCACGGGAAGCTCCAGAACCAGAATGGTTCTTCAGAGTTACCCTTTTGGGCCAACATAGCCAGAGCTTCATAACCCTGCACTGATGTGACCTGTGCTAAGAAGGAGCATGACGTTGGGCAAGGCAGCTCTCTGCAAGCTGAGCCTATTCCAAATGGCTGATAGCTGATGGCTGTCTGCCAACAGTCTTCCCAAAAGCTGGAGCAACGCATCCTTCCTCAAAGTGTGTCTTACATTACCAAGAGGGGAGGGAGCTGGGGTACTTATACACCACCTGCCAACAGTCATAGGTTGACTGGGGCATTTATTCCCTGGCACTCTCAGCCAGAAAGAGCCCCAGCAAATGGACAGAGCCCTCAGGCAAAGAGGTATGGTTGATGACAAGTAGAATTTGAGCAAATGGAAGGTGCTCAAATATGCTAAAGCCCAAGGGGACATGGTGGCTACACATGGCAATCCAATTGTGTAGGTCAATGGAACACACCAAACACCTGTTTGCATACCACACCAAGTCACTTTATTAAGCTCTAGGGAGGGTCGAGAATCACAAGCTCTGAGCCAGGGGAAGCTGTAAGGCCCTAGAGGAGAGGCAGAGGTGGGTCCAGGCCCATAAGGTATAAGGAATCTGGCAGGGAAGAGTCTCAGAGCTTTGGTCCAGAGCTCAACCCCTGCGGATTGGGAGAAGGAGCTCTGGTGTAAGAGAGGGTAAAGTTCTGCAGCCCAACAGTGGGATTGGGGCTGCATGCGTTGAGGGCAGAAACCAGCCTTCAGTCATCGGAGCAGGAGGCCGCAGTCTTTTTGCAGATCCAGAATTTGTTATAATCGCATTTGGAGTCATTCCAACCTTCACCCCTAAATTCTGCACAGTCTTCCTCCCCACTGCTGTTGGGTTCCCCTTTGTTCCAATATTTCATGAAGCTGCAAAGCCCATCCAGAGCATAAGTCTTTGCCCCAGAGCTTTCCCCTGCTCCACCCAAGCTGCCAGCAGCTCCTGCAGCTTGGATGGAGGAATTTTAGGCATCTGCCATACTGTCTGACATAGGTATTAAGACCACTCTTTTCAAATCAGTAAAAACCCCAGATTCTTAGGCTAGGTGGTCAGGGAATGGGGGAGGATCCCCAGGTAAAGCCAGAGTTTCAGAATCCAACCCCCAGTTGGTAGCGTGCTCCCTTTTCCTGAGACATACCTGAGCAACAGGTGTGAACCATCCAACCAGTGCCATGTGCCTTCATGTTTCAGGTCTGAGAGTCCCATCCAAGTGAAGCGGTTACTCTTGGCAGTCTGCAGCTGCAGGAAGTTCTAGTAGGAGTAGAGGAGGGGTCAGGAGGGAGTTTCATTTTTTTTTTCTACTTTTTTATTTGTTATTTTTTTTAATTTTTTTAGGAGGGAATTTCACACTCCCTTCTCCAGGCTCGGTGTCTTCCCAATCTCTTGGTGGGAAGTTCTTCTTTCAGTCTAATCTTCAGCCTCCTCTTACGACAGGTCCCTAGTCCCCACGTCAGTTCACAGGAATTGAGAATCTCTCACATTTGAATCCAATGGACACATGCGTTCTGACTTGCAGACATAGCTGCTGTCTAATCATGCACAAGTGGAAACACTGCATGTTTATGCGGTTCACATGCCCTAAGCATGTTCACATGAATTTTCTTGAGACTGGGTTTAATGAGCTGGAGCCATGTACCAGCTTGGTGCTGAATGATGTCCCATGATAGCTTGACATCAGCTGTGATGGGAGGATTTATACCAGAGGAATTGGCAAACACTAAAAATCGGGACTTTTTTTTTTTTTTTAAGATGTTCGAGGGGATTTAACTCAGGACCTTGTGCATGGGAAGCAGGAGTTTAATGACTGAGCTACACAGGCTCCCCTAAAAATCAGGACTTCTTTATCCCAGAAAGCTAGTTGTTAGACATTTACCAGTGCACCACTGGGGTTTACTTACACACAATTTCAGAAATTGTTCATGTTTCCCTGGAAGATGCCTGGAAGCCCCTATTCAAATCCTTCTCCTCCCTACCTTTTTTAAAACTTCTTTTTCATTTTTCTTTATTTTTCTTTATTTCTATTTAAAATTTTCCTTTATTTTTAAACTTTTATTTCTTTTTCTTTAATTTTCTTTTCTTTATTACAAAATTTTATTTACTTTTTTCTTTATTTCTATTTTATTTAGTCTTTATTTTTCTCTCATTTTACACTTTCAGTTATTATTTTTATTTTTAATTTTTCTTTATTTTTTACTATTTTCATTATTTAAAATGTTTTCTTTTTTCTTTTTCTTTAGTTTTTATTTTTCTTCCTGTATTTTTAATTTTTTTCTTTCTTTTTATTTTCTTTATTTTTGGGGGTTTCTTTTTTTCTTTATATTTTATTTCTTATTTAAAAATTTTTTCTTTATTTAAAAAAGTTTTACAAACATACACTCCCCCTTCCACCCTCTCCCATCCCCCAACCTCCCTACCTTTCAAGTGTCATATCCCCTCTTCCATAAAGACCCTCTGACCATCTCCTCCCCAGGTGTCCAGTTACCAGATGCATGCCCCAGGCCATGTGGGGGTCCCACCAGGTGCACCTGCTCCTCAGCAGTTTTGATTACGACCAGTTGGGCCCCCACTTCCTGGCAGGCAGTGATAGAGTCATGCCAGTTCCGCTGGGTGTTAGAGAAGAAGTAACAGTTTCCTTGGAAGAAAGTCCACTCCCAGGGACAGGGACGGCACAGATGGGCTGGAGGTGGCGGGGAGGAAGAGGGTCAGGGCTGGGACCCGGGTTGGATGCCCAGATCCTCGTATCTGCCTCACCCGGCAAGCCCTTGAGAGTTGAGGCCATTCTTTGACTAAACCCTGGGTGAGCCAGCCCCCTCTCCACTCACAGAGACCCTTTCTCAGCCCTTGGAGAACCCCAGAGTCCTCGCCCTTATCTCCACTATGCTGAGAGAACTAGGGAATTTGGAGCTTGGCACAGAAGGCAGGCGACTGGCTTAATTTAGTGCCTACTGTCCCTGGTCCCTGGGAACACCAAATGCAATGATCTCTGTTCCCATTTATCAAATGAGGAAGCTGAGGATCAGAGAGAGGCAGTGACACCACACCGAGACCTTCTCCAGCCCCAGGACCCTGGCATCTGGCTACTCACCAACTCCAGCCTTCAGATGCGTCAGTGCCTGATAGATCTCCTCCTGCTTTGAATGTTTCAGCCCCTCCGAACTGGGGGTTTTGGAGACTGTACCAAGAGAAAAGAAACTGCAATTATCAAGCACCTACTGTGTGCCACACCCTCCACTGGGTCCCCAGGAAAATTGTTTCTGAGAGTCAAGATAAGGAAAACTAACTCCCAGAAAAGGCTGCACCAAGAGGCAGGGAGAGCCAGAATACTTGTTCCCCTCCCTCTCCTCCCCTTCATCCCTGTACCAGAGGGTTGGGAGGGGCTGTAGGAGAGTTCCAGGGGACACCCGAGGTACCGTCCTTGCTTTCAGCCCCACGGCCCTCCTGGACTTGGTCCTCCATATATGTCCATCTGCCTCCAGGGCCTCCCCCTCACCTTGGGCAAGGATGGCCACCAGAAACACAGTGAAGAGCATGAGGGAGAAGAGTTGCAGGACCAGGAGGGCATGTTTCTGGATCAGACATCCTAAGAAAGGAGGAACGGTTCCAGTAATCGTATGCTGCTGCCTCAGCCTGTCCCATTCTCAGAACTCCTGTCCTCCATCTTCCACATCTCCAAAGATCTGGGAGTCCTGTCCTCCATCCTCACCTCCCCGAAGACCCAGGAGTGCAGTCCTCCAGCCTCCACCTCCCTGGGGACCCAGGAGTCCTGTTTACTTACCTTGACCTCCCCCAGGACTCAGAAGTCTGGACAGATCTGTCCCTTCCCACACTCCCGTAACCTGCTTTACCTGTGAAGCTCCTGAGGCCATAAATCTGTCGGAATCCAAAGTCTTTTGGGAAATGCCTGATACCACTGGTTATCAGTTCTTCCTCATCTGAATGGGCAGAGCACCAACTCAGAGCCTGTGCAAGCTGAGACCAGAGTCCCAAATGTATCCCCCTCCTCAGCATCCCAGAGTCCCAACACAGCCTTACCGATGGAGTCTAGCTGCCCTGCCATTGGTTCCTTGGAGTCACACATGTCCATCCTCCAACCCCTGCTCCTCTCTCAATACCTTGAACATGGACTTCTGGGGATGACCACAGCTTTTATTTTCCACTCCATGAGTCTCTGTAGGCACACTTGCTCTCAGGAAGAGAAATGAGGAACTGGTTAGTGACACTGAGTCAGAAAAGGCTGGAGGGAGGTGTCCAAGTTTCTGACAGTATAATGGGCCAGGCCTTCCAAGAATGCCAGAGAGACATGGAATGGTCTGTGATCAACAGTGAGAGGGACTGGTCCATTCATAGCATGGTGGACACGTCAAGTCAAGCTTTTTTGTTATGCTTCTTCAAGTTAGAGCAGGGCTGGGCAGGCAGGGCTCCCAATCTTTTTGGAATCACCGTTCCTTGGAATTCCAGGATTTGCTGCTTTGGCATGATCATGACTTCACTTATGGTGATTTCTGTTGACTTTGGGAGTTGGGGTTGAATCATAACTGCTTGTTTATTTAATACTTACTATTGGGCACTTTTCTAACTTCTTTATATACTAATTCAATTAATTTTCCCCACCATGTGATAGATAATATCATGATCTCCATTTACAGCTGGAGGATGAACTCTCAGAGAGGTTAGGTAACTGGCTCAAGTTCACATAGCTAATAAATAGTGGAGCTGAGATTCAAACCCAGACAGTCTGCCTTCAGGGTCTACAGTAACCCAAGGGAGTTAAATAGAGTGCTAAAGAAGGAAACTAGAAGATTCATAGAAACTGTATTAGTCAGCCAAAGGGGTACTGATGCCAAGTACCAGAAATTTGTTGGCTTTTATAAAAAGTATTTATTTGGGGTAAAAGCTTACAGTTACAAGGTCCTAAAGAGTCCAACTCAAGGTACCATAAGAGGTACTTTCTCACCAAAGTTTGCTGCCACGTGTTGAAGCAAGATGGCAGGCAATCTCTGCCTGATCTCTTCTTCCTTCTTCCTCTTAAGACTCCATGGGAGGACTTCCGGGAAGATGGCGGACTAATTAGACATGGGAATCTCTTCTCCTCCAGAAAAATAGATAGACGATAGGCTGAAACAACCCCAAAATAAATCTTCTAGGGTTTAGGACAGCAAGCGAAGGCTGGACACCACCCAGAGGAGAGAGGGACAAAGGAGGGAAATCGTGCCCACAGAACTGTTAGTTGAAACCAGCAGCTACTGCCGACACCCTCCCCCACACAAAAGACACTTTCGAATTCTCGGGCCTCTGGGCCTGCGACTATAGACAAAAGTGGCTCCAGAGATCTACCACCCCAGGAAAGGGGAAAGAGAGGGACACAGCCTAAGGGGGACTCAGCTTCTGACCCACAAAATTGGTCTGCTGTGCCCCATGAGTCCTTCCAGGCCAGGTGAGACCACACAGTGGTTTCCCCTGGGAGCCCACAAAGGACTGGAGAAATCCGACCCTCGCAATCTCCCTCTCTTCTACCTGGGACTAATTGTTGAGGACACCACTGGAAAGGGGAGAGAGAGGGATACAGCCTAAGGCTGACTCAGCTTTTGACTCACAAATTTGGTCTTCTGTGTTCCAAGAACCCTCCCAGGCCTGGTGGGGCTGTGCCATTGTTTGCCTTGGAGCCTGCAAGGGGCTGAAGATATACAAACCTCACAATCTCCTCCTCTACTAACAAGGACTGATTGTTGAGGACTCAGAGGGGAGTGGAAATATTTCCTAGCCAGGAAAAGGGAGGAGGCTGCCAGAGCAGACTGGAGAACTGACTCAGAAAGTTTGAATTACAAGGCTCTTAGCCTCCAGACAGGAAGCTCTATCACATTGATCTGGTCTGTGTTGCAACAAATACACTCTGACCAGGTATTGAATTGAGCACTGCCAAAGAGGGCCATCTCCTGGCAGATCAAGGAAGTGCACACAAGAAAATTAAAAATAAATAGGAGAGGCTTTTTCCCTCCTCTATACCCTCCCTGTCCAAGGCCCTAGGAAGCAACCCTACAACCAATTACTGGGTCCAGTGCCCAGTTTTGAGCAACCAGCAGGACAATCCTAACAATTCAGGTTGAGCCAAAAACTCAAAGAGCAGTGGTAACTCACAGCCTCCTGTCACTAAATCCCTACAAAAGAGAAAGAAATTGAGCATCTGAGTAAACTACATCCTAATCAGATGCCTAGATATCAGCAAAAAATTATGAGCCATACTAAGAAAATAGAAGACATGGCTCAAGAAAAGGAATACATCAAAGTCCCAGAAGAGATACAGAATTTAAGAGAACTAATCAGTGAGATGAGCACAAATTTCCAAAATCAAATTAATGAGATGAAAGACAATATAGTTAAAGAGATAAATGACATCAAGAAGACATTGAGCGAACGCA
>JAQZBX010089600.1:0-12611 GCA_029593785.1 Cabassous unicinctus
GACAAGAATAAAAAAGCATTCTATGGCTATTAGAGCCAAGTTATAAGTGTAATATTCCAGGTGTATGTACACATAAGTATTGTGAGAAATTAGAGATCAACTACTGGTTCAAACATTTTCTACCTGGACTTGTTTGAAGGCTGATACCCTTCTGAGTCTACATAAGCCTGCCTAATCCAGGATATAATTGCATATGGAAACATTGTACAATAGCTATTTGCTCTGAACTCAGGAGCTGGGAATGGTAGGAAATCCATATGACTGTCACCTTACAGAAATATGCAAGTGAGGCTATTTATTCCATAATCACCTAATTGCTATGATTTTAGGGACTCTAACATGTTACAGACTCCTGCTATATTAGGAGATGCTAAAAATTTTATTGTTGGATGCTGTCTGTAAATTAAGGTTGATATTGTTCAAACTGTCAAATTAGCAAAGGTATTAAAAAAAGAATAATTAATATTTTAGGGAAGATGTGGGGAAAGGCATTTGTATACACTGCTATGGAGAGGAAATTTAAACAAAATTTCCTGATAGAAATTTGGCAAAGTACATCAGGTGTATCAAAAAGTACAGCTTTTTGATTCAAGCATTTTGCTGAAGTTTAGATTCTAAATTCTGATACATATTATCAGAAATGTCAATGGAAAAGTTGTGCACAAAAATGTTCATGGGAGAACTTTTCATTATAGTATAAACTGGAAGATGTGGATGTACTTCCAGTGATTGAGCGCCTGCTTCCCATGTACAAGCTCTCTGGTACCTTCTTGGAAAAAAAAATGGAAAGGAATTTCCAATAAGCAAAATGGTTAGACACATTAAGGTGTTTGGTGAATAGCTATTCAGATAATAAACATGTTTTTGAACTATCCATTGGTCAATTTAAATGTGTCACTTCAGAAGTTTCTGTACTCATTCCAACATATCTGCCATTGCTCAAAGTGTGATGTGAATCTTTTTTTAAAAAGACTGATGAATTGTTTATATGCATTACTAAATTTTGAATTTCTTGGAGATTTTTTTCTTTTTTGTTATTGAGTTCTAATTTAATTCATCTGTAGTAAAAAAAAAAACAAATACTATGTGATTTCAATCATTTGAAATTTATTAATATTTACTTTATAAATTAGAATAAAGTCAGATTTAGTAAATACTCCATTTGAAAGATATATTAATTCTTCAGTTGTGGGTGATATCCTCTAAACATATTGCTGACCAGTTGATTAATCTTGTTGCTCAAATAGTCTAGTTCCTTGATGCTTTCTTCATTTGATTGCTTTTTTAAATCATTATTTTTTACTTTTAAAGAAGCTTTAGATTACATAAATGTCACATTAAAAATATAAGGGAGTCCCAAATGTCCCCTTCCTACTCCCACACTTTCCCACATTAACAACATCCTTCATTAGTGTGGTACATTTGTTACAATTGATGAGCCCATATTGAAGCATTGCTACTAGTCATGGGCTACAGTTTACATTATACTTTACACTTTGTCCCACACATATTTGTATGTTTTGACAAAATATACAATGGCCTGTATCTGTCACTGCAATGTCCTGCAGGACAAATCCAATGTCCCAAATATGCCCCCATATTACACCTATTCTTCCCTCTCCCATCCCTCAGAATCTCTGGTGGCCATTGCCTTTATATCAATGATAAGAGTTCTTCCATTGTTAGAATAATAATAAGTCTATAATAGAATAATAATAAGTCTACTTTAGTCCTTTGTTCATTCCCTAATCTTGAGGATTTGGGGATGGTGATGCTCACTCTCCTTCTAACTGAGAGAAGGCTTAAATCCCATGGGGAAGATAGATGGAGCTATGTTACTTGCAGTTGCAGACACACTCTGTTCCTTGGGATGGATGTTGTCCATCATCATCTCTTTGTTAGTTGTCCTGGGTGAGTCCAATGAACTGGAAAGTAGGTGTTGCAACTCTGCTGAAATTCAAACTGGCACATGGTACATTTGATTGCTTTTTAAACTTCTGAAATTGTGAATGTCTACAAACCATTTTAATTATTTTAACTTTTACTTTATATATTTTGAAACTATGGTATTTTGTGCAAACAAATTAAGAATTGTTAAATATTCTTGTACAGTTGACACATCTAGCATTTGGAAATGTTTCATTTTATGTCTTGTAAACTTTTTGTCCAAGTTCTCTGTTTGGTAGTAACATACCCATAGCAACTATCTTTCAGTGATTGCATGGTATAAATATTTTTCTAAAATTTTACTTTCAATCTGTCTATGTCTTTATGGTTAAAAGTATGCTTTTTGAAGACAGTGTATGATTTGGTCTTTTTCTTTTATAATTCAATTTGAAATATTCTGTCTTTTAATTGGGGTTTGGCCTATTTGCATTTACTTTTTTTAAAACAACTTTTAAACAAATCAATTTTAGTGATACATATTAAGAAAACATACACATTTTTATCTTTGCATTAAGTTTATAGTAAGTTTTTAAAAAAATTTACACTCTATTTATTACTCATTTTCAGTGTATCATTAATTATGTCATGGTTTTTCCATTTTTCAAGGCCTTATATTGATTTGTGTATTAATGTTTTCAGTTTTAGAATTTTTTTTTTACAGAAGGGTGGATATATATTGAATCCTATCTTTACTATAGATATTCATATTTTTTTGCAAATAAAGTATGGCTTGTGTGGAATGTAGGTTTCATTACTCAAAACATCTTTTTTTCCAGAATTTTACATTGTTTCCTGGATTTGTTAGTTCATTTTGGAAGATAAAGTGTTCATCAAGTTTAAGGAATTTTTTAATTTCTTAAAGAATATTTGCAAGAATTAGGCTTCTTTTTTTTTTAGGAACACATTTTTGCTTTCTACTTGCTGATCCCTTTTAAATCATATACTCAAGCCTTTCTTTAGCATTTGATTGTATTTCATTATTTACTATTACTTTTATTTTTCCTATGTTAGATCCATTTCTCTTCTAGAGAATATATTTTATCCACATTAGATCATAAACAACTATTTCCTATCTTTAATTTCTCCAAATTTTAATTTTTAGTCTGGTTTCCCAAATATTTACCAGGTAATTTAATCTTCTTGGAACAGTATTTAGTTTTCTACAGCATATATTGTATTGTTCACTGGCTCCATTATGTTTTTAGTTAAGGAATTGTGCTTTTTCCTTTCATTTTGATATCTTTTCAAAATGAATAGTTTGACTTTTACTACTCTTTGTTTTAATTTCATAGATTTCTTGTATACTGTTGACTACAAATTATTTCATAAATTTCTCTTATTCCTTAAAATAATGTAATTTTTTAGAAAAATATTTGCTACAAATTCTCAGATTTCATTCTTCTTTTAAAGCATACCACAAAGAATGTTTCTATTTCTCTTCTGTTATTCTACAGAAGGGCTATTTTATTCATTATGAAGGGTTAAGCTGGCTTCTTTTAGTATTCTGTTGTTATATGTTCAAATAACTCAGGCACAGTCAAAGCGATGGCTTAATGTTTAGATTTACCATTTTTTTAAAAAACCAGTCTAAGTGTTCTCCAATCTGAGGGGAATTAGGCAAAATCCAAAATCTACAGGTAATCATGCAATGATGTTTTATTTCAGTTGGTTATATTAGTCAGGAAATATTGCAAAGGGATAGTTGTGCTATTTTTCCCTGGCATAGCTTTCATTCAACCTGTAATGAACACCACCATGAGTGCTTTCTCATTTGTGTCTCCTGATAAAACCATGGTTTATGCACATATTCAGCCCTTGCCAATCTGTGTTAGGGAATATTAAAGCAACTATGTTTTATTTTCTTACTTTTTCCACAGTTTCTTTTTCTCTGTGTGGTTAGTCAAGGGAAATGCATATTTTTTTTAAATTTTTTTTTTCTAACATATTTGGCTGAAATATCTCAAATGATTAAGCCTATCATCTAAACTCATTTATCTATGCTACTACAGGGGTCTTATATTTTATAATTCCACATATACATCTATAAAATCTCCATTAGGTCATATATCCCATTGTATTTAGTAATGTTATTTTTGAGTCTTGAGGCATTTGTCTCCTTGTGTTTGTCTTGTATTGAGATAATCTGTCCCTAAATAGTTTAGCTTGGGCCATGCCACAGCATTTGATTAAATGAGCTAAATTTGAGCCATCTCTTCAAGTTTGTTTAATAAAATATTTCTTTCTCAGCGTGATAAATGAAATGATATTTTATACCACTAAAGAGAAATATCAGAATCAACTCATTTCTAACATAATGTAATAGCCCAAATGTTGTTTCTGCTTACTAATTTATAAGTATAATAATCTTTATTTCTCCTTAAATATGCTGATTCTTGGCCTGTACTAAAATATATTATACAAGTTGGTTTCATTTTACTTGATTAGTTTCTTCTGATAATTAATTCCAGGGGAAATATTTCTTTTATGTTTTTTGTACTTATCTGCTCTCATAGAATATGTAATTAATAAAATGATAAAGCAACTCTTGATTTGTAAAAGTGTAAAGTTTTTAATAAAATGTCTCTTTTGGAGAACATGGTAAAACTGTTTTTATAAAACATTCCTAAACTTTTTTCCATGTGAACTCTCAAGTATGAAGAACATATAATATTTAGCTCGTATTAATTAAAATAGATGTGATAACAGGTGAACATAAAAGATGGAAATAGAAGAACATTTTTATTGTATCTAGGATAGAAAGCATATGTATTGTAGTTTATAGTAATGAAGTGCAAAGCATTGGTACAAAGTCAAATTTACATGTGGGGGTGAGTAGAGATTGTCAAATATTTACATAAGCACAAAATGCACTTTTCTTCATTGAGTCATAACTTAATGGTCATTTTTCTTTTAATATATCCCTGAAATAATATTGTCCATACTTTGAGGACATTCATATTCCATGACTAGCTACTATTTTGTTATTGCTGTTGTATTCTAGTATAGAACACAGAAACTTCAGTACTGTGACTAAGGAAAGTGATTTATGGTCATATCTTTAGTAAATTTGGTATTTGTGGAAGTGAAAGTCAGATATTTAACAGTGGTTCTATTTTTTATTTATCATTATATATAATCTTAAAGTTTAGAACTAGAAAATCTATGTCTTTTTCTTTCCTAATTAATTATATGATTTGAGTATTGCACAGAATATGAAAAAATGATTAAAGTGCAGTTTTCTAGAAAGGGAGAAACCTTCAGTCTATGGCTATCATTTTGCCACTTTATTTTTAGTAATTTTTTTGTGTGTAATTACAGTTTTTCTGTCTTACTATGTCCCCTCTCCATTGTAAATCAGAGCTCTCATCTTTACAGCTGTTGGTACATTTGGTTACCAATGTGAAAGTCAAGACAAATATGCATTACAGCTGACATTCCTTGATTCCAGATAGGCATATATTGGCATCCGATGGCCCTGCATTTTAATTCTTAGTAAGGCTTCCTTTCAGTGATTGGTGTGACACATGGGTAAGAAAGGAGCAAGTTTCCCATGGAAAACTGTGTTGATATTTGGATTAGATGGCTACCTTTTATGAGACAACACCAAGTTTCCTTCAATGCATTCTTAGACACAGCTGCACCTAGCATAGATAAGGGAGCTGGTTATTTGAATACAATATACCTGGCATTTCCCATCATCACCTTGTGATCCTTGGACCAGTTTCATTAGCATTACATGAGAGTTTGTTGAAACACAGTGTTAATTTCCACTCAGACCAATTGAAAATGAGTCTGTATCTTAATAAGGTTTCTGGGTATTTTCAACTAAAATTTTTGAAACTCTGATCTAGAGTTTCTGTGAAATTCCCCTGTCACTGGGCTAGGCCGTGAATGAGGTGATGGTTACAGCAAACATTCGAATTCATTGGAATAGAGCCTGACTGATGTGTTTCACATATTTTTTTTGAGAAGCATGATTTCACTTTATTGTTACATCAATCTCACAAAAAACCCCAGCATAGTCAGAAATATTGAGCAGATAATGTACCAATGCAGAGGTCTGGCATCAGAAGGTGGGAGGACTGCAGTTCATCTCCACTTGTCTACCTGGAAATATATTTCTACTAAAAAGAGTGAAGGCAGCTGACATACCAGGATATCTGTTCTATAGAGTCTATAGTACATACACTGGAGCTAAATAATAGAAAACCTTAGCTGATAGCATCTGTGTAGGGCAACGGAATAGAAAAATTGAAAAACATTCATTTCTCACATGAATCAGTCATAGTAATACAAAATGATAAAACAGGTATTTTTTTTCAAATGCCTTATATTAGAGATTGACATCTAATAAGGAATGAAACAGGTATCAGTTCTACAAGGTCACTTCTTGTAGACCTGGGTAGATATGTGCTCTCCTTCTACCAGAGATTCCAGAGTATATTTTCTAGGATTTGGGGAATAATTGACACAGAACTGACCTCACTTGCTTACTTTGCCACTGCCTCAAAAGTAGCTCAGCACTTCCTCAGGTACATCAAGGAGATATGGCTATCAGAGTAATCAACCTAGCTAGTGAAGCTCAAAATTTCACATAATTGTCTCTGGAGATTTTTAGGTGCCTCTATCAAATCTGGGGTTTGAAATTCAATTTGTTGGTTAGAGAACTGAAATGATTTCATTGCATTGAATGAGATTGTGATATCCTAAGTTCTGGTCACTGAACTTGTTTCTATTCCAAAATTGGAAGATCACTGACTGACACTCAATGGCTGGAAGGATCACTAAAGGTTATCATATCATCCCCTGACCCCATATAATTCTGAACTCAAAGGCAAGAAGTGGTCACATCTTTCTAAGACTTCTTGGCCTTACTTAGTACTCAGGAAATTCAAATAAGGACAAACCAGGCCAAGATGCCTCATTTGTGGCCAAGAATCAAGGTTCGGAGTGGAACTTTCAAGTAGGAAATTAGGATGTGAAGTATTCCAACTCAGTCCTAGTATAAAATGCAGAACGAAATGGTGTCCTGATGAGTAGGACAGGAGAATGGAAAGACTTAAAGGAAGGGTAGAGGTCCTTTATAAGTAAGAGAAGGGGGTGAAGCTGGAAGGGGTACTGAAAGCTGGAAACCCTGGGTTCACCCTTGCTGAGCTTCAGATGTGGGCTCTGCCTACTGTGATTGTACTTAGTTTTCTCCAGCTTTTTTACAAGGGCTAAGAAGAAGGGGTCTGGGAAATGAATGAATGATTCCTGGTTTCAGTAGTGCTGTCTAGCAGTTCAAGTGGGTATCACAAATTTCGTAGTCCTTGGGGAGTTTTTGTGAGGCCAAAAGTGTTGAGAGTTCCAAAGAGCTATTGGGAAGGAGAGTGTCTCAGCATTAGACTAGATAATGTTGTTTGGGCCTGGAAAAGTTCAAAGTTCAATCATGAAACACTCTGGAACCTGCTAATATGAACCAGGGTAGACTTGGGGATCTTTTAAAGGAATACACATAGCTGAGTATTTTTCTGACTTCTCTGAACACTTTTATGACCAAATTGAAGGGAAAACTCCAATACTTATATACCTAGTCTGAAATCCCAATAAAAAACTTCAAGAAATGCCAGTGATCTCCCCAACACTTTGATAGGAGTCAGGAAATATTGGGCAGTTAAAAAAGTTTCTAATACTTCCAGTTCCTGATCTCCTTCTTTCTTTGTATCAAGCCAAAGCTGAACAGTTTCCCACCCCTCAATACCGAATCTTGAAGTTTCATCTCCTATCTCTGTCCCAGGAAAGTTTTTCCCTGGTAGGTCTCCCCACCAACTGATTCTATGTAGGCTATTCCCATTTACTTTGTTCCTGCTATGGAAATGTTTTCCTTGGTTTATTTTGCATGATAATGAAAAATATCCAATTCTGGGATACTGCCTTAAGAATCTTGGAACTAAAAGTTGTATTATAATATCATGATACATTATTCTTAATTTCATCTGTCAGTTTGTATGAATTGATACTAACAAAATTGTTTAGGATTCCATTTTTGTCCATTACTCACAACCATAAGATCTTTCATTCATAATAGAGGCCACAGACACTTGTTCTGATAGAGGATTTATTTTGTGTCAGAGTCCTGTGGAAAAGGACAAATATTGAGTTCTAGATGTTTGGACCTATGGCTTGATATATCAACTGCAAATGCAAACAGCTCTGGGAATTTCTGAACAGTAGTTGAAAACATCATGGTATTTTTTTTCATTCTAGCAATGAATACATTTTATTTGTCAAATAAACTTATATCTACAAGATATAATATCAACAAAACTGTTTGTTGTGAATTACTTATACCAGAGGGCTGATATATAAATTTTGGTAATTATTGCCTTTTAGGCTTCTTCATGTATTCTTTTGCCTTCATATTTTGTATTATGTATATTCCGAGTCAGAATGGAAATATTAAGATGGGACTGTCTGCTTTTTAAACCTTTTGGAAAGTTTGATGTTCCTTTTTATAATAAATTTGGTGGAATGAAATATTTACATGTTAGTCTATTTATTCCTCTCTCTTGCTGAAAATGGAGAAGGCTAAAACTTTGAGTTCTGTTTTGCAGGATCCCTGCAGCAGGACCGTTTATATTACAGAAAAAGTGAGAAAAAAATGGCCTGTTTGTATTTTTCTTCCACCAAGGTGTACCTCTGACGAAGAAGGACCCTGAGTAAAATAATTATTGCCTTGAAAAAGTTATAAATCTGAAGACAAGAATGGACAGAAATAGAATTAAGGTTTTTTGTTGCTGTCTTTTTGTGTTTCATCAATAAAGATGATGAAATCTTGTTTGGACTTCTAGAAATCTATTTTCATGTCCACTTAAGAAAATGCCCTGTTATGAAGGAAGGTTTCTTTGAAATAAGACCAAGATCCCTAATTTCACTTTGCAGTTCTAAAAGTAACAGACAATAAACTTTGTTGTCTGTCTTTGTTGTCTGTTGACTATATAGTGATTTGAATTATAATCATAGAAAAAAAAATTTACTTATATGTATATATTTTTAATATTTAAAATCAACTCCTTAATTCTTTGAGAGAAATGCAGTCTTTTTTATTGCCTCCTTGAAGGCTTGTTGGACTTGCTTATTCCGAAGAGTATAAATGAAAGGGTTCATCAAAGGGATAACTGAGGTGTTGAGCAATGATACCACCTTATTAATGGCCACCCCTTCCTTAGGTGGTTTGATATAGATAAAGATGGTACTTCCATAGGTGATGGAAACTACAACCATGTGGGAAGAACAGGTGGAGAAAGCCTTTTTCCTTTGTTGAGCAGAAGAAAGTCTTAAAATGGTCTTGATGATGTATGTGTAGGACAAAATCACACACACAAGTGTGAATATGAAGGTCAGCACAGCCATGAATAGGACAAGTTGTTCTATGACTTCTGTATCTGAACATACAATCTTCAGAAGAGGCGACGCATCACAGCCAAAATGGTCAATGAGATTGGAGCTACAGAAATCTAGCTGAACTCCCAGGCTAAGCGGAGGGAGGATGACCATTAGCCCAGTCAGCCAACAGCAGAGGACAAGTGCAGTGCACACCTTGTCGCTCATGATGGTGGTGTAGTGCAGAGGCTTGCAGATGGCCACATAGCGGTCATAGGACATGGCGGTCAGAAGAAAGAATTCTGTTGCTCCAATGAGAATGATAAAAAATAATTGAATGAAACAAGCTTCATAGGTAATACTCTTGTCACCTGTTGTCATGCTGTAGAGGAATCTAGGAACACAGACTGTTGTAAACATTATTTCTAAGATGGAGAAATTTCGAAGGAAAAAGTACATTGGTGTTTTGAGGTGAGAGTTCAACAGTGTGAGCAGGATAATAATTAGATTTCCAGCAACAGTGAGAATGTAGGTGAGAAACAGAAATACTAATAAAACAACCTGTAGTCGTAGGTCATCTGTTAGTCCTAGCATGATGAATGTTGTTATTGTAGAATGATTTCTCATCGCTGTCTTCATATATAAAACTGGCATATTTTTATTAATCAGAACTTTTGAATGTGAGGAATAAAGGGAAAATAATATTTAAGGTTATTATAAAGTTAAAACTCAAACAAGGCATTTGTAACCATTCCCCCTTCTTTTTTTACTTGATCTTCATAATACTGAATAGAAATATCATCCTGCTTGATTTCCAGGAATTCTTCTTTATCCACATCTCCAGAGTTGGGTTCATGGAAAATATCTATCTGAAGTTACAATAACACTCCAGTTACAAAACCAGTTTTATAGTAGTCAACAAGCGCCATGAAGATCTATCAGAGAAATGAAATTAGGAACTGTGTTATGGTATCCTGATTGTCAAAGTAGTTAAATGGAAAGAGTCTGTACCAAAATTATATTTCTCCATTTATCATGACTTCACATCAAGACATTCTCATATCCCATGAAAATAAAATACCACCCGTAGCTTATTTGTACATTTTCCTTTGCTTTGAAAACCGTGTTCCCTTCAACTAATCCCTCCTTAATCTCACCTACATCCTAGGTGACCTGGGTTTTGTTTCCCAAAATTATGTGAATTTTCATGGATCCCATTCTCTTCCAGGGATTTCCTCTTTGCACCTTCTTCTTTGTAATGTGTTGAAATATTCAAGCCTGTGTCCCTCCTATATATCAATCTGAATAATCTCTGCTTTGTTACATCTCTGAATTCTAGTTTTAATATCCATCTGATTTGTAACGTCCCACTCATCCTTTGCCTTCCCAGAACACTGAGAAATGGCAAGTTCATTTGGTCTTTTCCAGATTAGAGAATCATGGTCTTAGACTCCCAAGATTCTTGGTGGGGACCTGTTGTTTATACATAGATATTTCTGTACCAAATGCCTTCTGAGAACATGCCAGTTCCTTTCATAACATAAAATTTTATCCTCCAATATGGGCAGAGGAGGGAGATTTCCTTTTGGGGAAAGAGACATGATTCCTTTCTTCAAAGATTTACCTTGCCCTTTGGCAAGCATTGATGCCCTTAACCATGTTGTTCACATGGTCCCACCATGTCCTATAGCATTCAAATGTAAGGATGAATAAATCGTTGTTTATTCCCCCAAAAACATTTATTTGCAGGAATTAATACTTAGCTGAATTGAGTATTTCATGTACAATACATTAAATTTGTGTATTAAATACAGATAATCTCAAAAGCCTACAAATCAAATCCATCCTTAAGAGTTCCAACCAAATTGCCTCTCTGTGTTGATCCTTCTCAGGATCATATAAAAGAGTCCATCTTTCACTACTTCCATTGAAACTCTGGAGTAGATGTTTGATATATCACATTTTCTCCTTAGTCACTTACCATATCTGTAATTGGGACAATATTACACATGTAAGCGTCAGAGCTGGAATATGACCCTGTTCAAACAGGGTTCCAAAGTATAGAATTTCTAGTAAAGGTGTAATTTTAGAATTTTGGGCAATTGTTCATCTTTAGTCAAGTCTAATAATCATGAATTAATTAAATGTTAGATTTCAAATCTTTCCTAAGCATAAAATTATTTAAGAACATCTGGGTTTCTTCAATAAGTGACCAGAATAAAATAACCCAGTGAGACACCAATTATTTTGTAATCTGAATGATTTTTATGTGATGTTGTAAAATATTCCCCATAAAATGCCCCAAGTGTCATTTTCTCCTCAGTCTGGGGATGGCATGATTACTTTTCTGCTGTGGAAAGTTGTCACGGTGTGACAGGATTTATAGAAACCTTCAAAGAAAGAGGCTACTGGCTTAGGCTCTGGCATAACTGATTTCCTCCATTTTGGCAGCTGTTTAATAAGGTATACTCACACAGAGCTAGTCTACTAGACTAAAAGTCAGTGTTTTCTTGTATCCACACACATTTCCACTTCTTTCCTCCACTTTTCTTCTCTTCATTTCTATCTACTTTCATAACCTGTGCCTTTAATAACCCAATGGCTTCATGCTGGTTCAACACAACTGACTCCAAATAACCTTGGTCTGCCAAGCATAGACCTTGGTCTGTGCTAATAATACGTTAGCTGTGTTGTTATCACAGTCACCTAAGTTATTCTGTCTTTCTTGTATATCTAAAGAAATATCATCATGTGTCCTTAATTCTTAGGAAGAAACTGGATTGAAATTTACAAATAGCTTGCATCAATGTTTGAATGACTGGTAAAGAGGAAAATCATTAGTATAAATAAATTTTATTTATTATAGAATTTCAGTCTATGTAGACTGAAGAGTTTCCTTCCTAATATCAAGGATAATTGTAAATTATGGGGAGCTAGTATTAATCATTTTTCTGTTTAACAACAACATTATTGTAATCCTCCATAAGGTTAGCATATATTCATTTACTGCAGTCATTTAGAAACCACAAAAGAGTATAATGCAAAATAAACCCTTATATTGTTATCACAGGAAGTCCATTGCTATTAACATCTTGTATTTATTTTCAGCTTGTTTATGGATTTAAAATGATGCACAGGCAGTATTTACATTTTATAAAATTTACCTTAGATTGTAAATACCATTTGATGTGCTTTCCTCACTTAACATCACACTTGTTCATTTGAATTTAATCATTTATATCATTTTTCCTCATATCATTAAATAGCCTTCCAAACACAATTTTACTTGTTCACTATATTCT
>JAQZBX010089601.1:0-12610 GCA_029593785.1 Cabassous unicinctus
GTAAGAATTTTAAAAAGTAAACTACAAGCAGGAAACTACTGCCTAGAAGATAGTTCAGGATCTTGATGACTCTTTAGCTAAAAACATAAAGTTTAACCACAAGTCTAGCATATCTAATCTTAAACATCAGAGCAAGAACTACTATGCCGTAAGTTACTGTCCCTAAAAAGTTAACATCCTGTCACCATGGAACTGAAAGCGCTTATCTCAAGTCTATATGACGTCTGCAACCTTGCATAACTTCAAAGAGAATGCTTACGCTTGCCAAAAAATAGAATATAAAAACTGTACAATAAAGTCAGTCGCCAGTCGTCAGTCGTCAGTCATCAATTCTCACTTGGGTGTGCGACTCATCACTCTCGCCGACTCCCTTAAACCACCTTCAGCCTGCTCCCTCATGCCTCGGCTGGACCGCGGCACCTACTCATTGAAGGTAAACAATATCATCCTCATGTTGTAAACCATAGAAATACCCATTTCTTTAATCAATCACAACCTTCCTCAGCATATGTTCTGTCTCAAACAGGGTTATGCACAGGGAAACTCAGCACAGTTAAGATATAAAACTTCAATATAATATAAATATGCTTTCAAATAAGATGGAAATCAGGTGATTATAATACCATTATTTAAATTCCAAGATAGGGATGAAACTTAGCTTACTGTGTTGGGGTCAACAAAGGCTTTCCCAGAGATGATTTTGCCTGCAATGGGTCTTAAGCAATGACTCACACAACCTAGTTCAAGGCAGAGATAGAGTGCCATTTCAATGGGATATATTATTGGTTATAAAAATTAAATTACTAAATGAAAGAAGGAAGAATTTTGACTCTGCAGATTTTCCTTCAGTTTCTTTCCAATACCCTGTATCAATGGGGGATATAAAGGAGTGGTGGGGTCTTTCTCTTACCTGTCTCATTGGAAATCTCATTGTCTGGCAAGGTGTGCAAAGAAAGCAACATGCAGCCTTTCCTTCCTGAGAGGTTTTCCTGAATCCAGGAATACACTTCTCACTGCATACCAAGGGAGGAGTCTGAAAAGAAAATAGATGTGTGTTCTTAACTAATGTGACTTTAACTACACTCCAATAATTAGATTTTTTTGGGTATTGGGCCATCAACACATTTAAATTTTAAATACATAAATCAAGTGAATTGTAAAGATGCCATGTTTATTGTATGACAGTGGGTAAAAATATTTTCAAGTTGAAAGATGAGTTTTTAAAACAGATTTTTACTTAGCACAGAGACATTTACTTAGGAGGAAGGAGGCAGAAAAATTCCTGGCAAGACTTTTTAAATATTTTAATTCGTATATATTTTATAAATTTTTATATTATGTAAAATATAGAGCATTGTGATTATGTCCTGCTCACCTCTGAAAATCCAATGGCCCATTCTATCACCTCTGCAGATATAGACAATTGTTGATTATGAGGTGCATCTGAAGCAAAATGTCCTACTTTAACTTTAAGTCCAAAACCTTCTGGAAATTTCCAAAAGTTAAGAATGTCATAACTGACTTCCAATTTCCTTTCCTCATCCAAAATCACTGGGTCTCCAGCAGGATTGTTTAATTGGATATTGTTCAGACATGGATGCAGCTAAAAGGAACACATCATTCTGTGAAGAAGTGTGCCCCTTTAATAGGATACCCAAATTGGGGAACATCCCTCATCCTCGGTAATCCCCTATTTATAATGTGTCTTTATTATTAGCATCTAATGAAGTAAAACAAGTGAAATCATAAGAAAGACTAAAATATCATAGCATTTATAAAATATCAGTTAGTTTCAAGATTACACTCCAAAGACAAGGGAATCAAAACAAATTCTTGGTGTGGGATGCAGACAAATGCCATTTGAAGAATAAAATCTTAACACACTCATTTTTTATCTGAATTCTTCCAGAGCATCATCTTGCAAAGCAAGGTCATCAATACCTGAAGTGATTGCACAATTAAATTAGATAACTTATGTTCATTATCCAATACACTGCCTGTCTCAAGATAGTCATTTAAAGTTAATAATACTCTCCCTGTTGCCAATTAAGAGTTTCACAGAAGAAGTCTAGATATTTTTTATTGAAAATATTAGGTGGGCAGGAAATTGAGGTCTTTAGTAACACAAAGCATCAACTTTGATTCATAACTCATTTTCTCCCTGACAACATCATCTTCTTTCTCATGGCTATTTCTACCTAGGACTAGATTTACTTCCAGGACAATGAAGAAGTAGATCAAATCTTGTATTTTTGGAAAGAGAACCCTAAACTACTTGGCTTAAGCATATGCAGAATGCCAAGAATGTAACACTTATGACATGTTCTGACATACATGTGCTATCAAAAGGAAAAGACATTTCCTGCCAGGGTTCAAACACCAGCCCATTGCCACTTCCCACGGACTGCATTTCCACTCATTGAAGAAGCATTTCTTGAAGGGTCTGAGCCACAGCATACACTGCCGTATACACATTATAACTTCCTTCAATCATGACTTTGTCAAACTGCCACCAAGGAAGCCACTCTAAGGAGGCATTGGGAGGACAATTCTCCAGTGTGTTAGAATCAGATTCAGAAACCATGCAATCAAAGGTGATGGACCACAACTTAGTGAGGTAAAAGTCTTCTGGATATTTGGATGGGTTAGCTTTCTGGATAAAAGTTTTGAAACCAGGTATCTCACCATGATGGTATGAAAAAATGAGAGCCACATGGAAGGAGTCAAGTAAAAAGGCTCTCTCACTGGTAGTAAAATCCCATTGTGAGGTCGTAACCCAGACTTTTCTTATTACTAAGTGTTCCCATCTCCAAAACTCAAATCAATTAGTGAGTCAGAGTCACCATAAATGTCATCCACATTCGCTGATGAGTTTTTGATCCATAAATGATATTGCCAGGCCAATGAAACATATGATCTCTCAGTGACAGGGATCATTTCCACAAAGGCTACACAGACTCCATTCTTGTCCAGCTCTCTTCTCAAGTCCCAGAGAAACTGAATACTTCTCTTGTCTTCTGAGGCAACCTGCCCCACCCAGGTCCAGCTGAAATGCAGCATCAATGAGACCATGGCAAGTGCCAGATACGTGTCTTAGGAGCAATCTGATAGAGAGATGGAAATTGGCAATCATCACTCAAGTGTGTAACATAAAGGCCATAGGTAAGCAAAAAAAGAAGGAGAAAATAAACCCACAAAAAAGAAGAGGTTTGGTGAGAAACACAATCTCAGTCACAATAAATATTAAGCAATGGTGGGAAGTGGCAGAAGGGACAATTTGCTCATTCTCATTTCTAATCATCCGCTGAACAGTGAGAGCTTTCTAGAAAATAACTGATCCATCTCAGAGGTCTGGTGAAATCCTTTTTCTTCTTGCCCTGCACCCTTCTTTCTATTCCAAATAAAGGTCATGTGCACATTCTATCAAGTCTCTTTATACTAGTTGTACCCTTTGAAAGATGCAGGGACACAATTCCCTCATTTCAACCTTTTTATTTTAATTTAAAAATTAATAAAGATATTTTGATTACATAAATGCTACCTTAAAAATATATGGGATTCCCATACGCCCTGCTTCCCACACTATCCCCATTTGGCCCCATTAACAGCATCCTTCATTAGTGTGGTACATTCATTGCAATTGATGAACACATTTTGGAAAATTGCCTATCAGCATGGATTATAGTTTACATTGTAGTTTACATTCTCTTCCACACACTTCTGTAGGTTTTGGCAAGATATATAATGGCATGTATCTGTCATTGAAATGTCATTCAGGACAATTCCCATGCTCCCAAAATGCCCCTATGGTATATGTTTTCCCTCTCCCTGACCTCAAAACTTGTAGTTCCTGCTGCCTCCACATCAATGATATAAGTTTTTCTATTGCTAGGAGCACAATAATTCTATAGTAGAATACCAATAAGGCCATTCTAGTCCATAGTTCATTCCCCAATCCTAAGGAATCTGGGATAGTGTTGCCCACTCCACCTCTAATTGAAAGGAGATTTCAGTCCCGTATGGCTGATGGATGAGACTCTCTTGCTTGCAGTTGTAGGCTTTCTTGGTTCCTTGGTATGGTAGTTGTCCATCATCACCTCCTTGTTAGTTGTCTTGGGTGAGGCCAATGAACTGGAGAGTAGGTGTTGCAACACTTATGAGCCTCAGGGCCCAGCTGGCAAATGGACAGTCCAAAGATTCAATTGTCTTGGACATACACCTACCAACTCCAGCACTGAGTATAGGTTCAAATGAAGGGACCGAACTGTCATGTGTATGGAAACCACAACTGAGACCAATTCTGTCACACTGAGGAACACAAACCCTAAAGTAGGGTCAACTGGCAAAGCACCAAACTCATGAGTTAACTACCCTGATCATAGTGCCCGGGTCATTTCACTTTTTTTTAAGGGCACCTGAAAAAGGCTTCAAAAGAGACATGAGTTTATATCCCTCCTCTACAACCACACCCACCTGAGGAATTTTGTAGAGGTCCATCACTGTGCCAATCTGGGCATAAACTGCCCATGTGGTTCCTGTAAGAACTACTATAGACTTGTTCTCTTTCCTTCAGGTGCAATTGGGAAAATCCTTGCCCAGCCCTGTTTGCCAAATGATGGGACTCTCCAAAGTTTCTGTTCACTGTGTAAGGCATTACAGATATCAAACCCCAGAGAAATATTGGGTAAAAGATGGGGGTTCCTGTTGATCTCTTCAATGGCAAAAACCAAGGCCAGAACATACTGGTAGTTCTTGGTCTGAAACCTGCATGGAAGGTACAGGGATATTTAGGTAAAAGTCTCAAACTAGGATTATCTTCAAATCCAATACAATGACCACATTAAGGATGAAAGCACAAATGACTCATTTTTAGAGTTGTTTCTCCTGAAGTCTTAGAATTTTGGCTAAATTAGAAGAACTAAATGGCTCTAGAAGACCCTGACTGAATTCTACTTTCATGGAGGAAAATGATACTGTTTACAATGGAAGATGTAATGAGTGGAAAAGTGGACCACCTTTATGGTGTGATTTGTAATTTGTTCTTTGAATCAAAACACTTTTTTCTAATTTCCACATTCTTTAATGCTTTTTAGAATGGCAGTAATATGGACATGAGGCTGAAGGCAGCATAATTCCAATTGAAGAGTATATCTACTTAACAGTTCAGTTCCACAGAATAGGCAGAATAGAATGGAACAGGCAGAGAGACGTAACATCTGTGGAGTGAGAGTGCCCATCAGAAGACTGACAGTCAAATATCCTAAGCTTCTACCCCATCAAAACTTTGGATCAGCCATCAACAAATATCAACAATCTGAGAAAAGCCATAGTGTCCCAGTGAGGTAATAATCATTGAAGTCAGGAACATTTGGGATAAGCAAAAAAGATGAAGGGGTAGGTGATCTTTACCTATTCTCAAAAGGGTTAGAAACACTTTAGGAATCTAAGTGGAACTCATTTGTAAAGACAAAAATTCTATAATCAATTTTTTTATTTTAAAATATAATGATTCTGCTTACACTAATATTTAATCAAGACCTTCAGCAGTACTTCTTCCAAGTTACCTTGTTCTTTTCATCTTTACTGCAGTATTGGGAACAGTTCCAATTTGTTTTCTCCATGGCCAAAGGAAATTCTTTCATTTTTATTGTCTGGGATCCAAAATTCCAAAGAGAATAAAACAGTCTCTTGTATTTATTTAAAATGTCCTTTTGTTGAGGCTTGACTAACATCCTACTAAATGTTGGTTAATGTTCCCTGTGTACTTGAGAAGAGTATATTTTCAATAGTTGGAAACAGGTTTCCAAGTGTATCCAATCAATCAAACTTGTTAAGCTTTTTTCAAATAAAATTTTTATTTATTGGATATATGTTTTATATTTTTTTGAGAAAGACATTTTAAAATTTATTACTCTGATGACTCATTTTACATCTCCTTGTTTCTCTTTATTTATTTGAGGCTATAATATCTTCATTTAATATCTAAAAATTCCTATACATTTGTGATAAGTTGAAAGTATTTATCATTATGAATTGACCACCTGATTATTAATGGTGCATTTTAGCCTTATCCATTTTGTCTGATATGAGTACACTTACCTCTGTTTATTCTGGTTACACTCTGCCTAAGGTATCTTTATATTTAATTGCATACCTTGGCTTTAAAGTTTTCCTTTTTTTACAAATGTGTCTTGGAAAGACATTTTATAAAGGAAAATGTGGTATAGGCTTTATGAAAATAAACTGAATTATCTAATAGGAAACACCTCCAAAATATAGGGAAAAAAGGATAAATATAAGCTCAACCAACACCAAGAAGAAAATATAAATGAAGATCCATCTTAGAGTATTAGCAATTTGGATAATTGTTCACTATCAGACATCACTTTTCTGAAAGGATAAAATAATAATAGGCTTATTGAAGTAGATAAAGCATTTAATAAAATTCAACATATTTCTAACTGAACATATTAGTTTAGAAGGGCATTTCATTAACATGATTAAAAACAAAAAACCTTCTCAAAATCAAAACCTAGACTTTGCTTAATGCAAAGACAGTGACTCATGATTGGAAGTGGTGAGGGTCAGGCATGGCAGCATCACCCCCACCCAGGTGCTGAGCTCCACAGTCAGATAGTCTTCCCCTTCCAGGTCCAAATGAAACAACGCTATTGCCAATTTTACTAATGAGGTGTCATATCCTTCAGATATTTTGTGTTGAAAATTCTTAAAGAATACTGAACAAAAGCTTTCCCATTAAAATCAGGAGAAAGATTAAGTTCTGTTAGTGCAGAATTATTCAGTACCCTGCTGGAATTTTCTAGCCTGTCAGATAATGCAATAAAATAGCAGTCAAAATGGAATGGAAAGGAAAGAGGCAGTCACAGTATTTTGCTGAGGAAAAGACTGATCTTATGGGAAACCCCAGAAAAAATGAGAAAAAGAATTGTAATCAATAAGGAATTAGTCAAACCAGTATGTACAACTGTGAATGGCTTTTCAATATAGCATCAATAAATTATAAAAGCTTTATGGGAAAGTATGTAGGATAGCAATAGACTTAAAAATTGCTCTATCTACTGTTGAAAAGACTATAAAGCTCTATTGAAGTACATGAAAACAATAAGCACAATACTACAAAGATATTTATAAACTACAAAGTTCTATAAAAGTTAACACAGATAGTAGATTACCAGTTAGTATGACCCAGAGGACAGGGGAAGGGGAAATTATTTCTAAATGTGTGAGGAGTTTCTATGTGAAGTAATGAAATATGGGAGTAATGAATGTTGTGATGGTAGTACAACATTGTGTATGTCATTAATATTACTAAATTGTACTCAGGAAACTGCTTAAAATGGAAAAATTTTACTTTCATATATGTAATTTCAGAAAATTAAAAAAATCAAGAAGATAATTTTAAGGGTAATTGTAATACAATTGCAGTGGTTTTCTGGAAGCACAAGAAGTTCAGGAAATCAGTGAAGAATAATTGAGAATATAAGGCTAGAATTTGACTTAGCAAAAACCATAATTGCAATTATTAATTAGCTACAATATTTTAAACAGGGTAGCAATCACAACAGATGATATGGATATATCACAAGGACAGAATAGAAAATAGAGAAATGATTTATATGTAAGTAAACGTTTCATGAATCATCAAGGTGATATTGAAAACCTGCAGAAGAATAATGAATTGTTTGATTAGTAATGAAGGTAAATTACTTTGGAATATAAAATCTACTTAAACCTTGAGGCAAGAACTTTCCATTTTTTTTTTATAATGACAAACAAAATACTAGAATTAAGATATCTCTTTATAAAACTGTAATTTGGGGAGGTGTGGCACAAAAGTCAAACAGAATAAGAGAAAAAAATGATTAGATTTTACTTTATTTGAAAGTTTACATTGTTTTAGATTTAAACATGCCATATGCAAAAGAATTTCAAACAAGCAACAATCTGATAAAATGAATTTTTGATGAAAAATACTTATTTCCAATAAGTAAAACATATTTACAAAGTGACAAAGCCTACAGTTGAATAGAAAAATGACCAAAGGCATAAATGGCAAATTATCAAAGAATATATTCCAAAGACCAATTAACCCAAGAAAATATGATTGATGTAAATATAATCAATGAGCTATAATTTCAAACATCAATTTTTCCAAGTGTTTTATAAGAAATGTGCTTAAAAATTATTGAGTGTTAATTAGTGCATTTCTGGAGGGTTCTTTTGCAATATGTTTAAAAAGCTTTTAAAATATACACAGCCTTGCACCCCAATCACTTTATTCCAAATATTTGTTTGCATTTTTCAGAGTAGAGAGCAAAGAGCTGTCTATTAGTATTCCCATTATGTCCTTAATTATAGTAACAAAATATTAGAAACCAACAAATGTGCAAAATTTGGTTTGGATTAAAATTCTGTTAGCTCTAAGACTATACTATTATTTAGGCATAACAAATATATTGTAGAAATTTATTTATATCAAACATATTTATGACATCATGTTTTATAAGAAAACCAGTTTAAGGAGGGGACAGAATGAGCTAACCCTTTTAGTATCCCCATTTTCATGCCCAGTAAAGTAAAGAGTATGATCAGGGCCTTATTATGACTTTCAGAGTCTGAGACACTTTTGCATTCATGAGCCTCTTCTACAAATTAAATATAATATTTCATTACTGAGTTCCTATAAAGACAAACATAATAATATTATATATTAAAATGTTTTTTATTTTAAAGTACATTAAAACATTTTCTTGATCCCCTAAGTTTTGTAGCCCTGGGAACTGGGCCTTCTGAGCCTAGTGGATGAGTCAGACCAGATAAAAAGTTTTATATAATTACAGTTGTGTTCTATTAAGTTTCAGACAGTGTTTCTAGGTTACCTGTCTCAAAAGAGCAGGTCTGCCAAGGTTCACTTTTCCCAGAGGTGGTCTGAGTGGACAGCAGAGCATGAGAAGAAAAGCCTTTAGTCTCTCCTGCTATGACAATACACAAGCTCTTTCCCTCCATCTTACAGGGTGCTTAAAGCAAGTTGGGACACATGAGCCAAACTTGCCGTCTTTCCCAGGAGATTCAGGCCAGAATGTCCCTGAATCAACCACTCTCAAGTCCTGCAGCTCCTGCATTTTGGAAAATTATGGAAAGGATATAAGTAGCGAAGCATTAGAGGAGTGTCAAGGAATGAATGAGATAAGCAGACCAAATCTAGAAACAAAAAAAAATAAAAGGCACAAACTCTTTCTATAGTAGGAAGAGGCCCTAAATTCCAAACCCTGCATTCCTATTCACAGAGTGCAAAGGTGTTTGCAAAACCCATCCTTCTGGCACTTTCAAAAAAGCAGTAAGGCATCATTTTTTTCAGTGAAATTCCCCATTCTCACAGGAGCCAAAACTATCTGCTGGAATTCCCTGAAATTTTATTTCATCAGTTTATTAATTTATTAATCGAATATAAACCTGGCATTAGCAGAAATCTAAAAACAGAGGTTGTTTAAATGTCTAAGTGAATCAGAATGAAATTTGAGTTGAAAATATCTCACAGATCATTCATCTCTTAATTCTGGTCTGCTGGGAGCTCAAGGATGCATGGAGGATCCCTGGCAGGCTATGATATAAAGATATTTCAAAGAGTTGCTAGATGTCTACAGTAAGAAGTCTGTCCATGCAGGTGAGACCCAGATACCAGTGGCATCTTGGTAGAAATATTAGAGATTACACACATGAGAAAAGAAGCATTAGCAGACCCTTGATAAGGAGACGAGACATTTTTCTGTAACCTTTTAGCTCAGCCCTAATGCCAGTGGTTTGTGTTTCTAAGGAATATCCCCTCTTCCCCTGCTTGTGAAAGACAAAGTAGGAGGAGAGACAAGGGGTGTCAAAGTTTTAGTGGAGAGGGCAGTCCCTTAGATTCCAGCACTGGAAAAGAGAAAGTTATAGGAACTATAAGACAAAATAGAATACGCTCGTTCCCCTTTAAAAGAACAGAAGAAATCCAGTGGGATGAGACATAATAAATTATAAATATTCTGCGATGTAAGGCATGCTGGTGAGAAGGGGAAGACAAGTGATGTGGATTATGCTGATCTAGCTCTCAGCAAATTTCCTCGGCAGCATTCATCATAATAATTAAGCAGAAAATAAATGAAAAAGGCACTTAATGCTGGAAATAGACATCTTTGCTGGGCTTCCTGATCCCATTGGTTGTTAAAAATGTATAAAGGGGGGAAAACCCACCAATAATCAGATCTCCATCTTTAAATACACTGGGTTTCATTCTGTAGAAGCAGGTGGGATCAGCTAAACTCCACACGGACAGGAGAAGCTGCAGGAGCAGGAAAATATACATCAGTGGGAGCATCTCAGAAGTATCTCCACAAAGTGCAGACAAATTCTTAGTGTGTGCACGGAATGGGGTAGGCAAAGCTGAAATGGACCCTGCAGCCTGAAGCAGATATTTATAAATACACATATGTGTATAGGATATTGTCACGAACTAAACAGGCAAATCTAATGGCTACAGGCAATGGTGTGATATGTGACCCTTTGTGCCCTGGGGCTCTGCAGTGAGGTCCTGTGCCCAGGTGAAAACAAAGTTGAAAAATATTTTTGAGGAGTATCCTTCTCACCCTTAGGTGCTATGATTTCATCCAAGTCCATGGATAACAAGACCCAAGGGAACCTCTCATCCCCAGGCAGGTTAAGTCCTAACCTCTGTCAATAAAACAAATCCATCCAATGAACTGACATTTATTGCAACAGAAAAATGATGTGTCAAAAAGTAGTCAAGACAATCAGGGCTTAGATGAGAACATTCTGGAATTGTGCCTTCCAGTGTCCAACATGGAGAGGAGCAGCCTCACACACCTAAGTCCCAGGGGAGCCACACAATATGCCCTGTATGGTAGATCTAGGTCTGCCTAACATTCATGTGACCAAAATACATCTACAAGCATATGTGTCCCTGACTGGGGAGGCAACAGTCATGCTAAATTCAAAAATTGCAATTCAGTAGCTTAAGATAAATGCATAAAAATAGTTGCATATGCAATTCCTAAAATTTGACACACTTACCTACTCCTCAGCCCATATAAAGCATGCTAAAACATAGATCAACAAATTGTACACTTAAAGACACTTAAAGACAGGAATCCTCTAATATTTGTGCTCTGATGGGAACATGGGGCTATGTTGGAAACACTTTTCTTTTCTCACCCTAAAAGCAGAAAGTATTAGCTGGAAAGCACCTTGTATCCTTTCAATCATGCACACACACACACAGATTTATAATATAGGTAACACCTACAGAATTTTATGGCACTAGAGTAAAACATATAAGGCTTATAGCAACTAACTTGGCAAGGAGTTTAAAGATATGTCCATTAGGCACACGCATCCACACAGAAGCACACACACACACAAACACAAATGATCAATGACTAAGGCAGGGAGTTCTGTTTTGGGACTACAGTATAAATTATGGCCTCCTGCACTCCAACATACCTACTCTGAATTGAGCCAGTGAGTGATAGCTGAGGCTATAGAAGGCAGAGGTCATATAACACCAGAAACACATAGACAACAGAAACAGACAACAGGGGCCATATTCCCTCCATCCTGGTAGGAGTGAAGATCATATGTCACTCCTAATTCCGTGTGGTTTATTGTGGAATAGGTGCTGGTAAGTTCATTTCAGTGTTTGAGGATAAGGAGACTAAAGTATGTGGGGATGAATATTTTCCTGAAGTTTATGGAGAAATTTGTGATCCAATGTTTCCAAATTGAAGGGAAGAGCTCTTAAAAGTAACTGGAATCAGGTCCAGCTGGCTTTTATCCAGTGATATTTTGAGGAGAAATATCTCCTTTTCCAATTCATGTTGAATCAAAGATGACTTTCTATGTAACTGAAGTTTTCTCTTCCTAATTTCCAGTTTGGAGGCTGAAACTTTGATTATTCCAGTTTTCTGAGGAGAAATATTTGAATCTACATATGTTAAAGGAGGAGTATATGGAATAGTGTGGGATAATGAATTGGGATGCCATTAATTGTCATAAGGCTGTGAAAAACTACTGTATGAATGTGGAGCAGTGCATTTGGTCTGACAGGTGCTAGGTCTCAGAATCTGAGGTGGAGTCCTGAGTTTTGAGGACTTCTGTATCTGATATGAGCTACACTTTTAATTGTGTGAACATAGAGTTTTAAAATTATTCTTAAAGGGGAGCGGATGTGGCTCAAGCAGTTGAGTGTCTGCATCCTATATGGGTGGTCCCAGGTTCAGTCCAGGTTCAGTTCCTGGTGCCTCCTGGAAGCAAAAGTTAAAAAAAAAAAACATGAGGAAGACAACTCAGGGGAGCTGATGTTGCTCCGTGGTTGAGCACCAGCTTCCCACATACGAGGTCTCTGGTTCAATCCCTGGCCCCAGTACCTCAAAAGAAAAAAGAAAGAAACAATTCTTGAACATTTATGGCTATCGTACTTCTGGGATTGAGATTCCTGGCAGCTGATTGAAGCAGACAGGACTGAGCCCTGGAAGGAGAGAAAGAATTCCTTCAACTCAAGTAAGATAGCACATTAAAATTCCAGTGCACATGAGGA
>JAQZBX010089602.1:0-12602 GCA_029593785.1 Cabassous unicinctus
CTTTGATGTTGGAAAGAAGGCCCCAGGAGAAGAGAAGAGAACCGTTCACCTGATCGCCTACAGCTGACCTTGTGGAGGAAACAGGAGCCAAGCCCGGAGAGAAACGCAGCCCTGGGAAGAGAGGAACCCAAGAAGCCTGAACCCTGGGCAAATGTCGGCAGCTGTCTTGCTCCAACACATGACAATGGACTTTGTTGAGGGAAGAAACTTAAGCTTTATGGCCTGGTAACTGTGGACTTCTACCCCAAATAAATACCCTTTATAAAGACCAACCCATTTTTGGTATTTCACATTAGCACCCCTTTGGCTGACTAATACACCAGCAGATGGCATTTGTCAGCGAACTTTTCCAAGGAGGTGTTTCTTTCAACTTCTGCTTACCTGTGTTTCTGGTCTGGCCAGAACCAAGATTCAAAGTGGACTCTGCTGGCCAAATTCACTGGCCAGATGCACCCTCCCTCTTCCATCAGAACAACTGACAGGAGAAAAGATGTTGGTTCCCCTCTCAGTTGTCTGCAGTGAGCCAGGAGTTTTACCCAGGCTTAATGTCTTGAGGGTGGAAGATGGGAGACCTTCCCAGCCACCATGGGCATTTGGTAACTTATGTTTGTTGTTTTAGTTACTTCATCTCTCCATCCCTTGTCCTCCTGGGGTTTGTGCAGCACTGTCTTGGTGTGCTGACCCCCAAAGCAGGTCCCTTGTATAGCTTTTGTCCCTTTCTCCATTGTTTTTGTGAGAGAGTTGAGTCCTGCCTGCCTTCTCTGATGCCATCTTCCTGGAAATCCCAGAATTACTTCTTAATGTGTTTTTGTTGCTATCTAACTTGGAGAAGCACAGGCATTCTTAAAAATCTATTTTCCTCATTTGCCATGGCTGAGAACCTCTTGTTTACAGCTCTGGTAAGAGATTCATCCACATCATGCAGTAACCTTCCCAGTTGCTGTCCTGAAAAACCTTTCCAGGACTGTTGAGTTTCAGAGTTGCATGCAGCCTTATGTGGTCTCACCTCCTGGTAAGTTCAATAAATCTCTATTGTTTTTGAGTCTCTACTTCATTTATTTCTGCTCTAATCTTTGTTGTTTTTTCCTTCTGCTTGCTTTGGGTTTAGTTTGCTGTTGTTTTTCTAGTTTCTCCACATGTACAATTAGATCCTTGTATTTAACTTTTTCTTCTTTTTTTACTATAAGCATTTAGGGCTATAAATTTCCCTATTGGCACTGCCTCCAATACATCTCATAAGTTTTGATATGTTGTGTTCTTGTTATCATTTCCTCAAGATATTTACTGATTTCCCTTGTAATTTCTTTTTAAAAAATTGTATTATAGTGTATCATTCATACACAAATATACATAAACAATAAGTATCATAAAAGTTGTGAACTTACAAATCAAACATGCATAATATCATACAGGGCTCCCATACATCACCCCACCACAATATCTCATATCTTACATTTGGTGTATTCCCCCCAGCCCATCCTATTATTGGTTTTTATCCATAAACCATACAATTTATGTAAAGTATACAACCAATTACATTTGGTATAATCATGAAGTTGTGCATTCATCACTGCAATCAATTTTAGAACATTTTAATTACTCCAAAGAAAAGAAAAGAAAAACAAAACAAAATGAAAACAAAACACCCTACCCCTTAGTAGTCACCTCTCGATCTCTATTTCCCCTGTCATACATAACTTCTAATCTAGTTCCATCTCTGCAATTTATTTGTATTTACATTTTGCATAAATGGAGTGAAACAATATTTAAAACTTATTGTCTAATTCCTTTCACTTAGAATGCTTCCTTTACCATTGATGGAAGAGTACTAATATATTACTATACACTATTGTCCATCAATTGCTTTGGTTGTATTTTTGCCCAAATATCACACAGGTATTAATCTCTTGTAACATTAATGTACATTTGTTCTATTTCAGAGAAAAACATTCTTATATATGCACTATTAACCATATTCATTTTTCACAAGAAAGTTTATGTTATACAGTCCCATGTTTAATTTCTTAGTTTTCCTTCCAGTGATATAAACATCTTTAGACTTTCCCTTTTAACTGCTATCATACTTATATGTTAGCACTACTGATTACAAATCTTATGATATGCTTTCACCATTTCTATTAATTTCCAAACATTTACAAACAATCTTTTTACCAATTCTGCATAGATCAAATCTCAGATTTCCATTCTCTAATCACATTCTACTCTCTAGTGACTTATATTCTGGCTATTAACTCCATGAGTTTGCTGATTATATTTAGTTCATAATAGTGAAATAATACAACATTTTTCATTTTGTGTGTGGCTTGCTACACTCAACATACTGTCCTCCAGGTTCATTCATGTTGAATATGCTTCACAACTTCATGTCTTCTTACAACTGAATAATATTCCATCGTGTGTACATACTACAGCTTGTTTATCCATTCATCAGTTGGTGGACATCTGGGTTGTTTCCATCTTTTGGCAATTGTGAATAATGCCGCTATGAACATCAATGCAGATGTCTGTTTGTGTACCTTGCTCTCAGATCTTCTGGGTATATACCTAGTAGTGGTATTGCTGGTCACACGACAGATTATATCTAAGTTCCTTAGAAACTGCCAAACAGACAGTGGTCCACAGTGACTGTACAATTCTACATTCCCACCAACAATGAATAAGCATTCCTATTGCTCCACATCCTCTCCAAAACTTATAGATTTTTTTTTAATAGTAGCCATTCTAGTAGGTGTGAAATGATACCTCATTGTAGCTTTGATTTGCATTTCCCAATAGCCAGTGATATTGTACATTTTTTCATGTGTTTTTTGTCATTTGTATTTCTTCTTTAGAAAAATGTCTATTCCATCTTTTGCCCAGTTTTCAATCAGATCATTTGTCTTTTTATTGTTGAGTTGTAGGGTCTCTTTATATATAATGGATATTAGACCCTTGTCAGATATGTGATTTCCAAATATTTTCTCCCATTGAATAGGTTGCCTTTTTATCCTCTTCACCAAGTCTTTGAGGTAAAGAAGTGTTTAATTTTGAGGAGGTCCCATTTATCTATTTTGTTGTTGTTGTTGCTAGTGCTTTGGGTATAAAGTTTAAGAGACTCCCACCTAATACAGGGTCTTGAACATGCTTTCCTACATTATCTTCTAGTTTTATAATTCCAACTTTTAAGTTTAGGTCTTTGATCCATTTTGAGTTGATTCTTGTATAGGGAATGAGATAATGGGTCCTCTTTCATTCTTTTGGTTATTCATTCTTTTAGATATTCAGTTCTCCCAGCACCATTTGTTGGAGACTGTTCCCTCCCAGAAAGTAGACTTGGTAGACATAAAAAATCAGTTGACCTTAGAGGTGTGGGTCTATTTCTGAACTCTCAGTTTCATTCCATTGATCAACGTATCTATCTTTATGGCAATACCATGCTGTTTTGACTATTATAACTTTGTAATATGCTTTAAGGTTAGGAAGCGTGAGTCCTCCGACTTCGCTTTTCTATTTTAGAATGTTTTTGGTTATTTGGGACCCCTTTCCCTTCCAAATAAATTTGGTAATTGGCTTTTCTATTTCTGTAAATTAGGCTGTTGAAATTTTGATTGGGATGGCTTTGAATCTATAAATCAGTTTGGATAGAATTGATATCTTCACTATGTTTAGTCTTCTAATCCATGAACACAGAATGTCCTTCCATTTGTTTAAGTTTTCTTTGATTGTTCCCAATCTTAGAGGGAAAGATTTTGACCTCTCCTCAAGTATGAGAGGTTGACTGTGAGAGTTTCATATATGCCTTTTATAATGTTGAGGAACTTTCCTTCTAAACCTATCTTTCATAGTGTTTTTATCAAGAAAGGCAGGAGTGGGTGTAGTTCAGTGGTTGAGTGCTTGCTTCCCATGGATGAGGTCCTGGGTTCAATTCAATCCCCAGCAATTCCTAAAAAAAGAAAAAGAAAGGATGCTGGATTTTGTTAAATGCATTTTCTGCATCAATGGAGATGATCATGTGTTTTTCCCTTCAATTTGTTAATGTAGTTTAGTACATTATTGATTTTCCTATTTTGAATCACCTTTGCATACCGGGAATAAAACCCAATTTATCATGGTGTATAATTCTTTTAATATGCTGTTGGATTCGATTTGCAAGTATTTTGTTGAGAATTTTTGCATCTTTGCTCATTAGAGAGATTGGTCTGTAATTTTTGTAGTATCTTTGTCTGGCTTTGATATTAGGGTGATGCTGGCTTCATAAAATGTGTTGGGTATTATTTCCTTCTCTTCAGCTTATTGGAAAAGTTTCAATAGGATTGATATTAATTCTTCTTGAAATATTTGGTAGAATTCACCTGTGAAACCATCTGGTCCTGGATTTTTCTTTGTTGGAAGGTTTTTGATGACTGATTCAATGTCTTTACTTTTGATTCTTTCTTTTCTTTCTTTCTTTCTCTCTCTCTTTCTTTCAGTTCCTATATTTCTTGTAGAGTCAATGTAGGCTGTTTTTTTTTGTTTTATTTATTTATTTATTTATTTATTTATTTATTTATTTATCCCCCCCTTGCTGCTTGTGCTTGCTCTGTCCATTTGCTTTGCATTTTTTCTGTGTCTGCTTGTCTCCCTTTGTTGAGTCATCTTGCTGCGTCGGCTTACTGCACTGCGTGGGCAGCTTGCCTTCACCAGGAGGCCCGGGGAATTGAACCTGGGGCCTCCCATATGGTAAATGGGAGCCCAACCAATTGAGCCACAGCTGCTTCCAGGTTGTTTTTGCTTTTCTAGGAATTTGTCCATGTCATCTAGGTTGTCTAATTTGTTGGCATACACTTTCTCATAATATCCTCTTATGATCTTTTTTTTGTGTGTGGGGTTAGAGTTAATGTTCCCCTTTCATTCCTGATTTCATTTATTTGCATCTCCTCTCTGTTTTTCTTTGTTAGTCTAGCTAAGTGTTTGTTGATTTTGTTGATCTTCTCAAAGAACTAGCTTTTGGTTTTGTTGATTTTTTTCTATCATTTTTTGTTGTTGTTGTTCTCAATTTCATTTATTTCTGCTCTAATCTTCATGATTTCTTTCTGTTTGCTTTGAGATTGGTTTATTCTTTTTTCTAGTTTCTTCAGGTGTTCAGTGAGGTCTTTGATTTTAGCTCTTTCTTCTTTTTTTAACACAGGCATTTAGGACTATAAATTTCCCTCTCAGCACTGCCTTCATTGTACCCTATAAGTTTTGATAAGTTGTGTTTTCATTTTCACTCATCTTGAGATATCTATGAATTTCTCTTGCAATTTCTTCTTTGACCCACAGATTGTTTAGGAGTGTGTTATTTAGCATCCATATATTTGCAAATTTCCCCCTTTCTCACCTATTATTGATTTCCAGCTTCATTCCATTATAATCAGAGAAGGTGCTTTGTATAATTTCAATCTTCTTAAACTTAATGAGAGCTGTGTTGTTGCCCAACATGTGGTCTATCCTGGAGAAAACTCCATGAGCACTTGAGGTGAATGTATAACCTGCTAATGTGGGGTGCAATATTCTGTATATATCTGTCAGGTCCAGCTCATTTATCATATTTTTTAAGGTCTCTGCTTCCTTGTTGATCTTCTGTCTATTTGTTTTATCTATTGATGTGAGTGGCATGTTGAAGTCTCCAACTATTATTGTAGAGAGGTCTATTTCTCCTTTCAGTTTTGCCAGAGTTTGCCTCATGTATTTTGGGGTACCCTGGTTAGGTGCATAGATATTTATGACTGTTTATTTCTTCCTGGTGGATTGTCCCTTTTATTAATATATAATGGGCTTCTGCATCTCATATCACTTTTCTGAATTTAAAGCCTGTTTTATCCAATACTAGTATAGCTATCCCTCCTCTTTTGGTTACTGTTTGCATGAAATATCTTTTTCCAACCTTTCAATTTCAATATATTCACATCCTTGGGTCAAAGGTGAGTGTCCTGCAGACAGCATATAGATGGTTCATATATTTTTTAAATCTATTCTGTCAGTCGATGTCTTCTGATTGGGTAGTTTAATTCATTAACATTCAATGTTTACTGTAAAGGCATGACTTACTTCAACCATTTTATCCTTTGGCTTTCATATGTAATATCTTATTTTTGTCTGTCTTTTTACCCTTTTGGTTATCCTTTCTGATAGTCTTCATTTCTACACTCTCCTCCACACCTCTCTCTCCTGTCTTTACTGGCTGCAGAACTCCCTTTAGTGTTTTCTGCAGAGCTGGATTCTTGTTTATGAACTCTCTTAGTTTCTGTATATCTGTGAATATTTTAAACTCACCATCATATTTTAAGGAAAGTTTTGTTGGATAAAGAATTTTTGGCTGGCAGTTTTTCTCTTTCAACCTTAATTATATAATACCACTGCCTTCTCACTTCCATGGTTTCTGAAGAGAAATCCACACTGTCTTACTGGACATCTCTTGTATGTGATTTTTTTTTTTTTTTAAAGATTTATTTTATTTATTTATCTCACCCCCTTGCCACTTGTGCTCATTGTCTGCTCTCTATGTCCATTCACTGCATGTTTTTCTGTGTCTGCTTGTCTCCCTTTGTTGAGTTATCTTGCCACATCAGCTCTCTGCGCAGGCATGGGCCATCAGCTCTTCACCAGGAGGCCCCAGGAATCGAACCCAGGGCCTCCCATATGGTAGATGAGAGCCCAATCACTTGAGCCACATCTGCTTCCCATGGATGTGATGTTTCACTTCTCCCTTGTTAATTTCAGAATTTTCTTTTTATCTTTGGCATTCTGAATATTGTGTGTCTTGGGGTGGGTCTATTTAGATTTATTATAATTGGAGTATGCTGTGCTTATTTGACATGTATATTCATGTCTTTCATGAGAGTTGGGAAATTTTTGGACATTATTTCCTCAAATACTCTTTCTTTTCTTTTTCCCTTGTTTTCTTTTTCTGGAAATTTCATACATGTATATTCATGCAGTTTATGCTATTATTCAACTCTCTGAACCCCTGCTCAATTTTTTCCATTCTTTACTCTCTCTATTCTTCTCTCTTTTCAGTTTCAACTCTTCTGTCCTCTATGTCACTGATTTTTTTCTTCCATGATTTAAAATCTGCTGTTGGATTTCTCTATTTTTTTTTTTTTTCTTTACGACTTTATAAGGCACCAGGAACCAAATCTGGGACCTTCCACGTGGGAGGCGGGCATTCAGCTGCTTGAGCCACATCTGCTCCCTGCTTGTTTTGTTTCTGTTCATTGTCTCCTTGTTTGCTCATTTTCTTTTTTTTTTTGCTTGTTGTCTGCTCATTGTTTTTGCTAGCTGTCTGCTCGCTGTCTGCTTGTTGTTTGTTTTTCTTCTTTAGGAGGCACTGGGAACCAAATCTGGGACCTCCAATGTGGGAGACAGGTGCACAGCTGCTTGAGCCATATCTGCTCTGTATTGTTTTTTTAATCTTTTAAATCTCACTTATTGTACCTTTCATTCCCATAAGCTCTGTAATTTTCTATTCAAGCTTTAAAATTTTTCTTAGTGCTCACTCAGTGTCTTCTTAATGTCTTTTATTTCTTTAGCTATATTGTCCTTCAACTCCATGATTTGATTAAGGAGATTTGTATGAACATCATTGATTAGTTTTTCCAAGTCCTGTGTCTAATCTAGAGCTTTGATTTGCCTGAGTCATATCTTCATTTTTTCTTAGCATGGCTTGTAATTTTTTGCTGATGTCTAGGCATCTGATTGTGATGGTGAGTTTACTTTGATGTTCAGTTTCTCTCTCTTTCCTAGAGATTTACTGTTAAGTAGCTGTGTGCTACCACCATTCTTTGATTCTTGTTTCACTGCTAAAACCAGGTCAAAGGACCCAGTAACTGGGTGCAGATCAATTTCCAAGGGCCTTGGAGAGGGGGCAGTAAAACACCAGATTAACTCTTTTATTTATTACTATTTCCTCCTTCTTTCTGTGCACATTCCTGGTCTGCCAGCAGATGGCACTCTTCAGCAGATCTCTCAGCTCAAATGCCTGATGCTAGGGTGGAATGCATTCATTGTAACCCTGCTTGGGTGGGCAGTGCAGAAACAATGTCCTCAGGGTAGGCCAAGCCTTGCAAAGAAACTTTCTCAAAAGCTGCTCTCCTTCATTGGCCAGTGTGTTAGTCAGCCAAAGGAGTGCTGACGCAAAATACCAGAAATCTATTGGCTTTTATAAAGGGTATTTATTTGGGGTAGAAGCTTACAGTCACAAGGCCATAAAGAGTAAGTTACTTCCCTCGTCAAAGTCTGTTGCCACATGTTGGAGCAAGATGGCTGCCAGTCTCTCTGAGGGTTCAGCCTTCCTCTTTGTCCTAAGTCTCTGTGGTCCCAACTTCTTCTGATCTCAGCTCTAGGCTAGCATAAGGCTCATCTCTCTCCCCAGGGCTCATTTCTTTCGAGGCTTTTTCAGCTGTTCAGGGCTCTGGTCTCTTCAGCTGCAAACTATCAGGAGAATGGCTCAGCTCTCTCCCTGGGGCTCAAGCATCCAAAACTAAACTCTCTGTGTTCTCCTTCTCCATGTATTTACTTCTGTGTCTTTGATTGAGCATCCATTTATATAACCCACAAAGGGGGAGGGGCAGGTGGGGACACAAACCGAGTCACGCTGATGACATGGTCAAATAAAAGCCCTAATCTTGATTTAATAAAGTAAAAGTGAAACCTCTGAATCTAATACAATCTAATACACCCAGAGGAACAGACCAGCTTACAAACACAATCCAATATCTATTTTTGGAATTCATAAACAATACCAAACTGCCACAGCCAGCGACAATTTCCCTCACTCTGCATTCTCAGCAACCAGCCCAGGACTGTAGGGAGGGTGTTTGAAAAGGCAAATTATCTTCAGTTCCCTGCCAGCTCTCAGGGCAAACAATGTCATAGACCCACCTGGGCTAGAAGTTGCAACTCCTCCAATGCAGCAAAATTTGCTGGCCTAAATCTGGATTTGCCATAGGCTGTGTCCCTCTCCCTTTTTTTGGGACAAGAGGATTCCTGAAATCCCATCAGTCCTTAGCTGCTAGGCAGAGACCAGAGGACCCACTGCCGTTTGCCAGCAGTTGCTGCTCCAGCTTTACTCACAGGGTTTTCCCAGCCAGCCAAGACTCCTTTCCTTTGTCCCCTCTCTTCTGGGTGGTGTTTAGCCTTCCCCTGGAGTCCTAAGCCCTAGAACAGTTTTCCAGACAGTTTCTACCTGTCCTGTAGCTATTTTTCTGGGAGAGAAGTTAGCCCTCTGCCTCTCTAATCCTCCATATTCTTGGAAGTTCTGCCTCCGCTTATAATTTCTTCTTTGACCCACTGATTGTTTACGATTGTGCTATTTAACTTCCATATTTTTGTGGATTTTCCAGTTCTCTGTTATTGATTTCCAGCTTCATTCCATTTTGAGAAAATGCTTTGTATAATTTATCTTTTTAAATGTACTGAGACTTGGTTTGTGATCCAGCATGTGGTCTGTCCTAAAGAATGATCCATGTGCACTTTAGAAGAATATATATCCTGTTGTTTTGTGGTGCAGTGTTCTGTATATGTGTGTTAGGTCTAGTTCATTAATATTATTCAAGTTCTCTCTTTCCTTATTGATCTTCTGTGTATATGTTTTATCTATTAATGAGACTTGTATATTGAAGTCTCCAACTATTATTGCAGAGGTGTCTATTTCTCACTTCAGATTTGCCCATGTTAGGTCATGTATTTTGGGGCATCATTGTTAGGTGCATTATAATTTATGGTTGCTATTTTTCACAGAATATTAAACCATTTATTAATTATATAGTGTCTTTATTTTCTCTTGTAACAGCTTTTGAATTAAAGTCTGTTTTGTCTGATATTAGTATAGCTACCCCAGCTCTCTTTTGGCTACTATTTGCATGGATTATCTTTTTTACATCCTTTCATTTTCAACCTATTTGTGTCTTTGGTTCTAACGTGAGTCTCTTATAAACAATATATAGTTGGATTGTGCTTTTTTAAAAAATAAAATTTTATTGAAGTATATTGTAATGGTTAGGCTAATGTGTCAACTCAGCCAGGTAATTGTGTCCAGGTGTTTGTTCCAACAAGCACTGGGCTAATTGTAATACAAGAGCATTTATGGACTTCAATCACCAGTGAGTTTACTGCGTGGATGGCTGATTACATCTGCATCAATCAGGGAGATTACATCATCAATGGGTGGAGCTTTTATCCAATCAGTTGAATGGCTTAAAAGGGGAAGTGATTTCAACATTCAGAGAGAATTTCCCAGCTCGTCGTTGGACAGGCAACTTCTCCCAGAAACTCATCAACAACCCTTCGTTGGACTTTCATCGGAGCCACTGGTTTGCAGCCTGCCTGTGGAGCCTGGACTTGTGCATCCCCACAGTTGCGTGAGAGACTCCTTTAAAATCTCATATTATTGAGAGATATCTCCTGTTGATTCTGTTTCCCAAGAGAACCCTGACTAATACATATATCATTCATACATGAGCATACATAAACAATAAATGTATAGTAAAATTCTTAATTTCAAAACATGAATAGGAGCCATCTTACAAGGCTCCTATACAGCTCCCCACTACCAACTTTGTATAGTTGTGAAACATTTGTTACAAGCTATGAAAGAGCATCATCAAAATATTACTACTAGCTATAGCTCATATCTTGCATTTGGTGTATTTTTCCCACAACCCACCTGATTATTAACACCCTATATTAGTATTACATATTTGTTATCACTTATGAGAAAACATTCTCATATTTGTCCTGGTAACCAAAGTCCATGATCCACCACAAGGTTCCCTGTGTTATACAGTCCCATACTTTGTACAATTCATTCAAAGTGTACACTCAGTGGCTCTCATTTTCATCACAGAGTTCTGCTGTCAACACCTCAGTCAATCTTAGAACGTTTCATTTTTCCAAAAGGGAAAACTCCGTATCCTGTTATTCCTCCTATTGTTGTCCTTGAGTATTGAAGTAATATCTTCTTGCCATTGCTGCAAACTATTACAATATTACTGTTAACTATTGTCCATACATTTCATTAGTAGTAATTTTCCCGTGTATCACCATATTTAGCACTTTGTAAAAGAAGAGCATTCTTATATTTATACTATTAACCACAATCTTCCTCCACCACCGAAATCACTGTTATACTTTCCCTAGATTATTCTCTAGTTTCCTTTCAATTGACATTTATGTCCAGACTTTCCCTTTCAGCCACAATCACATTTAATAATCAGCAGTGTTAGTTATACTCACTTTAATGTGTTATTCTCAACGCTATTAATTTCCACACTTTTACAATTAACATTATTAATAATGTGACATACATTAAGCATCAGCTCCCATTCTTAACCTACATTCTATTTCCTAATGACGTAGACTCTAGAGTTTACCACCATGAGTTCACTCATCATATTTAGTTCATATTAGTGAGACCATACAATATTTGTCCTTTTGAGTTTGGCTTATTTAACTCAACATAATATCCTCTAGATTCATCCATGTTGTCATATGCATCCTGATTTAATTTCTTCTTACAGCTGATTAGTATTGCATTGTGTCTATATGCCACATTTTGTTTATCTAGTCATCAGTTGATGGACACTTGGGCCGGTGCCATATTTTAACAATTGTGAATAATGTTGTTATGAAAATTGGTGAGCAAATGTCAGTTTGCATTCTTGCTTTTAGTTCTTATGGATTTACTCCTAGTAACAGGATTGCGGGATCATATGCCAGTTCTATATTCAGCTTCTTGAGGTACTGTCAAACTGTCTTCCACAGGTGCTGCACCATTCTACATTCCCACCAAGAGTGAAAGAGTGTTTCTGTTTCTCCACATCCTTTCCAGTATTTCTGGTTTCTGTTTTTTTGTGGGTTTTTTTTTTTTCAATAATGGCTATTCTATAAAGTGTGAAATGGTATCTCATTGTGGTTTTGATCTGCATTTCCCTAATAGCTACTGATGTTGAGCATTTTTTTCATGTGCTTTTTGGTCATTGCATTTCCTCTTTAGAGATATTTCTGTTCAAGTCTTTAGCCCATTTTTTAATTGGGTTGCTTATTTTTGTCGTTGAGTTGCATAATCTTTTTATATAACATAGATATCAAGCTCTTATCAGATATGTAGTTTCCAAATATTTTCTCCCATTGAGTAGGCTGCCTTTTCACTTTCTTCACAAAGTCTTTTGAAGAGCAAAAGTGTTTAACTTGAAGAGGTCCCATTTATCTATTTTTTCTTTTGTTTCTTGTGCTCTGGGTGTAAGATTTAAAAAACTACTGCCTACCACAAGATCTTTTTTTTTTTCAAAGATTTATTTATTTACTTGATCCATTTTAAACCTCCCCTTCCCCATTTTGCTGTTTTGTGTCCATTTGCTGGGCAATTCTCTGTGTCTGTTTCATCTCTTCTCATCCTCCTCCTCCAGTCTTCACCAGGATTCGATCCTGGAGACCTCCGATGTAGGAGAGAGGTGTTCTGCCATCTGCGCCACCTCGGCTCCTGGTTTTCGGAGCTTTCGGAGCATCTCGTCTTGACTCTCTCCTTTTACGTCATCATCTTGCTGCATGGCTCCTGGGGCCTGGCAGCTCACCGGCACACAGAG
>JAQZBX010089603.1:0-12606 GCA_029593785.1 Cabassous unicinctus
TTTTTTTTTTTTAGGCATTTGCAACTTTTGATTTCCACTCATCCTTAAAATATTTGGTAAATCTTTTATTTAAATTTGTGAAATGAATGATTTCATGGTACATAAGTGAAATCAAGAATTTTATCTTGCAATAGATAATGAATCCAAATTTTGTGACATACCATAACTTTTAGTCAGATAGTTTTGTTACTGGGTTTGTCTAGGTTCTTGACTTATGTTGCAGAAATGAATTTCAAGAGCATGTCGGGTTAGTTAGGCCAGTGTTTTATTAAGGTAGGGAGAGAAGAGAAATGGGAGAAACTAACAGATCACGGGTCCCTGGTAAAGAGTAAGGGGCTGAAGAGTGATAAAGAGCACTGATTTATAGACTATAATTTCCCACTATAGATTATAAATGCCCAGGTTTTACTTTCATGTTGTTCCATGCAGGGAGGACATGGTGAGAGCAGGGTGCAGAAGCCAAAATGAAAGACAGAGAGAGTTTTGACCTTTGACCTTGCACTTGCTTTTTAAGCCATTAATTATTCCACCCAGCTTTATGCTGTTTTGATTGATTATCCCACCACCTTCAATCCCCTGGGTGGGCCCAATGATAATGTCCCTGGAGAATATCTGGGGTTTCTCTTGGCTCCCAGAGGGAATCTCATTTTGGGTGGCAGAAATCTCATGAGGGTTTTCCAGCAGTCAGTATCAATATCCACATGGACTTGTTGCCAGGTTCCAGATCTGTCTATTGATTGCCTATATGAAGCCTGCTTCAGTTTGACAAAATTTCCATTACAAAATTCCTTTATATTATCTGGAATTGCACTTTTGATTTTCTTTGCTCTTCAATATGTATTAAAGAAATTGTTTTCTTCATTTTCCAATTATTTGATTTTACTTAAACTCTTACAATATTTATTGTACATGTTTTGCAGTCAGGTGATTTGTATTCTTTTAACTTATATTAAGAGTTTTTTGTAGAAATATATCTGGTTATTTTCCACAATTATTTCTGAATAATTAACATAATGTTCAACATTTGTTTATGGTTAAATCTTTAACAACTTTTTACCTGTTCATAACTGTTCATTAATTTTTTTCAAATAATTAAAATGTGCATTAATTTCTTTTTAAACTTGAATTTTTAGGCACATTTTCACTTATCATATATAATATCCACATATTGCATTATGGCATTTTTTTTCTCTGAACTTTATGTTGCCTAGTTTCTAAATTTATTGTATTCCTCTTTCTTTTGCACAGGGCTGGCTGATCATCTCGACTGAGTTTGACATCTTGGGCTGGAACGTGTTCTGCAGGGACCAGAAGGTCCCTGTGGGAGCAGGGATGGCGGGAGGGTAGGGCAGGAAGAAGTAGGAATGTCGAAAGTAGGGGCTGTCCAGCATGGGAGTGCATTTGTCAAGTGGCAGGCGTATGGTGGGCGGCGTGTGCAGAATTTGGGACAGCCCCGCGGGGAAGGTGGTGAATGTGTGTTGGTGTGTGTGCTGGTGCTGGTGCTGGTGGTACTCTGCCTGCAGCAGAGTCCCCTGGGCCAGTGAGGGCACCCGCCCCTCCCCGCTCTGGACCAGAAAAAGCCTGCTTAGCTCTTGCCTGAGCAGTTCATCATCAACCAGAACCCCAAGGGAGGCTGGCAGCAGGTGACTGGTTGGTGGAAGGAGACCAACAGGCTGGCATCGGCTGAGTGTCTTGGGATGAGCGGGCTGTTGGCGGGAGCGCAGGGTCAGGGGACAGTGCCAGGGGGACGGCGAAATTGGCCGCCGCGTAGTGCTGGCGCTGGACCTGGGATGTGGAGCGCAAAGCGAAAGGTAGAAAGGCTGGAGCCAGGTCAGGGCCAGCCTGGGCCGGGCCTGTGAGGCGACAGGGTCCTGTGCTGCCAGAGACCGAGGCCTGCGCTTCTGCTCCTCCTGAGGCCTTTCAGGCCCTTGTGGTTGAGCTGGCTCTGGCACGGGAATGCGCCCAGGGAGAGAGGCACGTGGGTTGGGAGCAAGACCCTGGGCTGGGCTGGGGGAGCGGGCAGAGGCTTCTGGGTGGCGCGGTTGAGGGAGAGGGCTTCCTTCTTCACCAGGGGACTGGCGGGGACTCCTGGCAGGGGCCCCAAGCACTGCAGTGGTGGTGGTGGTGGTGGCTGCGGGGGCGACCACGGGTTTGGGCAGGGCCAGCAGAAAGGGAACCTCGGTGTTCAGCTCGCGGCTTGGCTCCAGCTCTGAGATTTTGGACGCTGCCTAGGCCTTGGCTTCCCAACTCAGGCCCAGCGTGGGACCTTTACCAGCTGCCTGGGCAAAGAGCTTCCAGGAGCCCACAGAGGCCGTGCGGATCCTGGCTCCACCACGTTTCACAGGCGACCGCCACTAGTCCTAGAGCCAGAGCCGGATGGCATGGATGTGGGCAGCGGAGCGCGGGGCAGTGCCAGCCCCAGGACTCTCTGGACTCCTGGCTGCCGGCCCCTCCCCAGTGCAAGATCCACAGTCGCACCCGCCATGGGGGCTCTGGAGCCACCCGCCTCCCTGGGCCACCATCGGGCAGGAGTCCTTAAGTCTTAATTAAATACAGAATATCCTATCCTTTCATATTTTAGGAAATGTTTATGTTGTTATTAAATAAATGTAATATAAATTTGGAAAATATGAAGACACTAGACCATTTGCAGTTACCTGTTATCCCTATGTATTTCATTGCATGTCATGTTTTATGTAAGATTTGGTCTGAGGTATTTTTTAAGACTAATTTTATTCATGGTGGTATGTCAAAAATTATATGTATTGTAAAAGTTGAACTTTTAAATAATGTTAAAATAAGTCTGGAATACAGCATGACAAAATATTAACATTAGTTTTTATTTGCAAATGAATCATATTATATAATAATGGTGTAAAATGGGTTATATTTACTGAGTACCTACTGAGTGCTAGACAATAATCAATGGACTTTAGATATATAGTTAACATAGATTATCTTCTCAAGATAAATGTAGGGTAGGTGCTTGAAAAATCTCCTCCTACTTGTCTAGGAAAATGGAACACCATCCACCTACATATTCAGGAAAGTCCTAAGAATAACCCTCTGATTTTCTCTTATGTCACACACCTCACAATCAGTCCATCACCATAGCATATTGCTTCTATGTACAGAATACATTTGGAGTGTGACTATTTCTCAACACCTCCTCTGCTACCACCCTTGCCAAAAGACCCATCATATCCATCTTAAAATCATAGTTGAAGCTTCTAGGTTGCCTCCCTGTTTTCTGCCTTATCCCTCCTGAGTCTAATCTGAATGTATGGATAGACTTTTACTCTTAAATGTAATTTGGATCATGTCACTTTACTTCATAAAACCTACATGACTTCCAAAATGGGTAAAAATGAAAACATTTTAAGAGCCTCCAGGGTCAACAAGATCTTGCGTCTCCTCCTTAGTTTTCTGAATGCATCCTTCATCCTTGTGTCTGTCATGCTGTCTTTGGTGTGGCCACACTGACCTCCTCACACTTCTGCTTCCCTCTACTCATTAGTCCTGATGATGGCTGGACTTTTTCCATTTTTTAATCTTCCTGAAATTTGCTTTGCCCAGATAACTGGATCTCTTCTCATTCTCTTCCTTATAAGACCATGCCTCACCAGTCTATTTAAAATCACATCTGCTCCTTCCCTAATACTTGCTGAATTTGTTTTTCATAACAGCAAACCAAATAATATTTTATAATTTGCGTAAAACTTTTGTTTCCTCTCTGTTTTCCTCCACTATGAGAGCTCTCTGAGAACAAGATTATTGCCAATTAGCATCATTCCTCTATCCCCATCACCTAGAAGAATGCCCCAATAAATGTACTTGAATGGCTGAATTTTACAGAGGCTGGAACTGGGACACAGGTAAATGAAAAACTGGATCATGGTTAGTCAATAGGTTAAAGGATAAAGTCACGTTTGAACCCAGATAGACTGACTAGACTTCATGTTCTTCGTCAATATTCTATGGTATGACTGGTTTTCTACAAATGTATACTTGTCAGAGTTGAAATATAATCCATTATTTTAACACATTTTTCAAAAAATTAGCAAAAATATCACATCAATTACAAGTGTACATTGCTGGCAGACATTCTATACAAATGCTGAGGGAAGACAGTATGACATTGGAAATATCACCTAAATCTTTTCAAGAACATGTGTATCATCCTATTTACAGGAAAAAAAAGAATTTTCTAAAGGAAAGAAAGATATATCAATTGATTTTCTATGGATATGGGCAGAGCCTCTATTCGGTATCAGCTGTCCTGGTGTTAAAAAGGATTTCAGCATTGCTGTAAAGACAGTGGCCACCAGAGGTTCTGAGGGGAGGGAGAGGGAAGAAGAGGTGTAACATGGGGCAATTGGGGGACCATTGAATTGTTCTGTATGTTATTGCAATAACAGATACAGTCCATTTTACTTTCTTTCAAAATCTATAAAATTGTGAAGTACAAATTATAAACAATAATGTAAATTGTAGGCTGTGGTTAGTAGCAATACTTCATGTGCTCAGTTATAACAAATATACCACACTAATGAAAGATGTTAAAGTTGGAAAGTGGGGGAGGGGAGGGGTGGGGTATATGGGAATCCCCAATATTTTCAATGTAACATTAATGTAAACTAAATCTTCTGTACAAAATAAAATAAATAGACAAAAAGAAAGGGTTTCAGAAACAGAGTAGCTCAACAAAGGGGAAAGTATCCCCCTTAGATACTAGGGTTGGTGCTAGCTCATTTCCTTGAGTTAGTTCTGGTCCCCAGGTTTTCTAGGTTTCGCTCTACCATCTCGCAAGATGTTGTCCTCTTCCCCATGTATGTAGAGGTTTCATGTAGCACTCTACTCACATTTCAGAGTCTGATGGAAACATGAGTTTTTCATATTGGGAAAATAATTTTTTTCCTGTAGATTGGTTTTTAGTAACAATTCAATTCCTTGATAATTGAATTATCGAAAAATAATAATTACTCTGGACCTTTTCAAGTAACTTATATTTCAGTGTGAACATCTTAAAAAATTGTATATGTCATCTAATAAATGAAACTTAACAGCAATAGGATATTTACAAAATTTTATTACTCTCCTTTTAATATTTGTGGGGAACTACAGTGTTATCCCTTCTCTCATTCCCTACATTGGCAATTGTGTCTCCTCCTTTCACAGTGGTTGCCCTAGGGTTTATTAACCTTGGAGTTGTAGAGATGTAATTCATCTTTCCTATTCTTTGTTATGTTTTTATGATAAGGTTTTTTTTAATGATTGATTTATTGATTGACTGTTTTCTCCCCTCCCTCGTTGTTTTTGCTCTCGATGTCTTCTCTATGTGTGTTCTTCTGTGTCTACTTGTCTTCTCTTTAGGTGTCACTGGCAACTGAACCTGGGACCTTCTGGAGTGGGAGAGAAGTGCTCAATCTCTTACGCCACCTCAGCTCCCTGGTCTGCTGCATCTCCTATTGTCTCTCTTCTGTGTCTCTTTTTGTTGCATCATCTTGCACCAGCTCTCCACATGAGCCAGCACCCCATGTGGGTCAGCACTGCTGCATGGGCCAGCACTCTGAATGAGTCAGCACCCCTCGTGGCCCAGCACTCCACGTGGGCCAGCTCTCTGCTTGGGTCAGCTCACCTTGCACCAGGATGTCCTGGGTCTCATATCCTGGACCTACGATACGGTAGATGGTAGCCCAATCACTTGAGACACATCCACTTCCCTTTTGTGATAAATTTTAATGTTATATGTGTCACAAGCCTCAAAATGAACTAATGTAATTTTCCTGTAGATAATTATTTTAAAGCAATTAAATTTTTACAAATCCAGTATTTGATAGATTTACCTTCAGTTTTATATATATGTTATTTATTTGAGTAAACCCAAGGTTCCTTCTCTTTTCATTCTCTTTATACCTGGAAAATTCTTGAAGTACAAATCTACTGGATATATATTTCTGTGTATGAGTGTGTTAATATTCCTGGAAAAGATTTAATTTTGTTTTTATTTCAAAGATATTTAAACTCGTTATTCAATCTTTTCAATAATGACAGTTATTATCTTTCAGTATTTGAAACATGACTCCATTTTGTTCTGGATTGCATTAGTTTTGATGATGTCTGTTATAAATTTCATGGGTTGTTTTCCTAATGTGATATATACTATCCTTGGACTTTCATCATCATTTTCTACTTTTATTTGTTTTTCAGTTGTGTGATCAAAAAGCCGATATGTGTTTCATCTTATGGTTGATTTGCTTTTTTTATTCACCTTCCTAGGCAATTTTAACTATCAGTGTCCTGAGGTTTGATGTCTTTCCTTATATTCTGAAAAGTTACGGCCATTAATTTCTTAAATATTTCTTGTCATACACTCCCTTTCTTGTCTTACATAGTAGACCAAATATATATATATATATGAAACAGTGTGATATTGTAACACAGTTCTCAGATATTTCTTTGCCCATGTTGTGTTTTTTTCTTCAACTTTTTTTTTCTCTGTTTGTTATTTCCTTTTGGCTTATCTTCAAGTTCAGGATTACTTCCTCATCTTTATTGAAAATATAGAATATCCTCTTGATAGAATATTTTTGTCTTATGTTGTATGTGTGCTTTTTAAAAGTTACATATCTAGCAATTCATTGGACAGTACCTTATAGATTCCATCCTTATGGAGCAATTTCTCATATACCCATTAATGTTGTTAATCCTCTCATCTAGATCTTCTAACCTCATAATTGTCAATGCTCTTTAGCCAAAGACCCAGGAACACCTGTGGAGGACAATTTTATATTATTACTTATTGCAGTGATGAAGAGCAGATGCCTTGTGTAAACATGCAGTTTCTAATTAAGAGGGTATTAGAAAGATTATATTAAAGAATTTCAGCTTTGGTTGGGTAAACAGGGAGAGGAAATAAGGAAGGAAAACTTGGTATTCATTTGAGCCTACCAGAAAGATGAGGTTGTAATTATCTCAGAAATTGTATTCCATGGAGGGACAAACCACTCTAAAAAGAGATGGAACTGCATGCTGTCATGCTCGTCTTGGTGAATTGCCCCTTTTACTAATATATAATGACATTCTTCATCCCTTATAGTAGTTTTGCATTTGAAATCTATTTTGTCTGCTTTTAGTATCACTACTCTGGCTCTTTTTTGGTTACTATTTGCATGGAACACCTTTTTCTAACCTTTCACATTTAACCTGGTTGTGTCAATATGTCTGAGTTGGGTCTCTTGTAGACAACATACAGATGACTTATATTTTATTTATCCATTCTATCAGTCTATGTCTTTTGATCAGAGAGCTCAAGCCATTAACATTCAACATTATTACTGTAAAGGTATTACTTACTTCATCCGTTTTGTCCTTTGAGTCTCTGTTGTCATATTGCTTTAATATCTTCTTATCCTTTAGTTTACCCTTCTTAATAATCTTCATTTCTACACTTTTCTCCAAATCTCTCACTTTTTTTTTCCTTTCAGGCTGCAGCACTCTCTTTAGTATCTCTTGCAATTCTGGTCTCTTGATAACATATCCTATCAGTTTTGGGTTGTCTCTGATGACTTTCAACTCACCTTCATTTTTGAAGGACAGCTTTGCAAGATTCAGATTTCTTGACAGTTAGTTTTTCTCTTTCATTATCTTAAATACATTTTACCATTTTCTTCTTTCATTCATAGTTTCTGATAAGAGGAAGGTACTTAATCTTATCGAGTTTCCCTTGTATGTTTTGCTTTTCTTTTCTCTTGCTGCTTTCAGAATCCAATCATTACCTCTGATATTTCTAATTCTGAAAAGTAGGTGTCTTGGGGTAGGTCTATTCAGGTTTACTCTGTTTGGGGTGTACTATCCTTCATGGATATTGATATTTATATCTTTCATAAGGGTTGAGAAGTTTTCAGTCATTATTTCCTCAAATATTATTTCTCCCCTTTTCCATTCTCTTCTCCTTCTGGGACACTGAAAATGCAAATGTTTGTGTGATGGAGTTTCAATTAAAGGCCATGACTACTGACAGAAAGGTCACCTTGGAATGTAATAAACAAGCCCTCCAGTCTCATGCTAATAGGACCTGGGTGGGGAAACATCCTGAAATTACGCCTGTGAATTGCAGAAATGTAACAAAGAATTGAGCCATTGACCTTTAAGATTTGTTGATTTCAGGAAGATGTAATTGTCAAGTATCTGTTGCCTTGCACATGCTCACTCGTGTTTTCTTTGTTCTAAAGCCAGAATAAAAGCCACACTTTGTGAGGTGGCTGTCCTCTTCTCTCCATATCGGACAGAGAGACCCCTGATCCCAGTTTCTTCTTCTCTTTGTCTCTTTCTTTCTCATCTGCGGCACCGTTTTCACCGACCCAGTTACCAAACGCCAACATTTGTGCATTTCATATTGTCATTCAATTTCCCAAGACTCTGTTCCAGTTTCTCCATTAGTTTCTCTTTCTGTTCTCCTGTCTTTTCCAGTAAGATGTTCTGTCTTTGAAATGACTATTTCTGTTTTTGAGCAATTCAAATATGCACTTATGTGCCTCTAATTATTTTTAATCTCATTCATCTTGTCTTTCATTCCCATAACTTCTGTTAATTTTCATTTCAAATTTTTCTTTATGCGCACCCAGTTTCTTCTTAATATCCTTTATTTCTTTAGTCATATTTTCTTTAAATTCTTTTAAGTGATTTAGGAGAATTGTGTGATTATTACTGATTAATTTTCTTAAATCCTATATCTCTTCAGGATATTTGGTTATCTCTTTTGGCTGGGCAATATCTTCCTGTTTCCCAGTATGGTTTATAATTTTTTGCTGATATCTAATCATCAGAAATTCTTGGTTAATTTACCCTGATGGCCGATTTCTCTCTCTTGCATATGTTTTTTTTCACAGCTCTCTTTGATATTTGATTCAACTTATTCTAAGTCTTTGGAGTTTCTGTGCTTAAGTAATAAAAATCAGGCCAAGGACTCATTAGTGTGGTGCAGAACTTCACCCAGAGGTAAGATACTGGAAGAACCAAGAACAGTTTTTGTCTCTGCAATTTCCAGACTGACCAGCAGATGGTGCTTGTCAGTGCACCTTTCAACAGAGGTGTTTCAGTCTTGGCCTTCCTGTGTTCCTGTGTTGAATCTCCAGAGCTGAGATTCAAAGCCGGCTCTGCTGACCAAATTTACTAATGAAAAGCATCCTGACTCCCCCTCCATTTTCCCTTTATAGGGAGAAAGATGTCTGTGCCTCTCTCATTTGGCTGCAGTGAGCCAGTGGTATCATGCCAGCTTAGGACCTTGGGAGTGGGGGAGGGGAGCCCTTCCTGGCCACCATGGGGACTTGATAACTCACATTTTTCTTTTAACTTTCTTGCCTCTCTGTCCCTCACACTCCTGGGAGTTGTGTTGCACTGCCCTGGTCTGCTGAACCCCAGGGCAGGTCACTTGAATAGCTTTTGGTTCTTTCTCCATTGTTTTGTGAAAACTTTCAGCTCTGCCTGTTAGTCTAATGCTATCTTCCCACATTTCCGCTGGTATTACACTTCTCTTTATTGTTTTTGTTTTTCTTTTTAGAGATAACATAAAAGAATGTATTTATGATGTGGGTGTAGAGAATGATTCCTTAACAAAATTCAAAAAGGAAAACGCTGATGACTAAGAATTTCTGGTCATCAAAATATACCAAAAGGAAGGAGGAATTTCTGTTCATTAAAATATACCAAAAAGAGGAAGGAAAATGTAATTCCCAAATTGGGAGAAATTATTTGCAACACGTAAAACTGACAAAGAATTAGTATACAGAATCTATAAAGATTAAAAAGAGAATTACCCACACAAAACCCCCCAAAACACAGAAAAATGGATAATAGACTTGAACAAGGTATTTCATATTATACTAAATAAGAATAGGCCATAAATATGTGAACATATAGTCATCCTGATTAGTTAATAATAGAGAAACACAACTAAAACCACAATGAAACACCATTTCTCAACCATCAGATTAGTTAAAAATTAAGAAGTTGGAGTATAGCAAGGGTTGTCAAGGTTGAGAACAGAGGCTCTCATGCACTCTTGGTGGGAGTGTAAATTGGTACCACCTCCTTGTTTGGCATTACTCTCGACCCAGTAATTTTAGTCCTGGCTGTGTGCCCTGGAGACTCTGCATTCTTATATGAATGCAAGAATATTTATAGTGGAAAGATTTGTAATAGCAAAAAACTGTTATTTCCCAAATGCTCACCAACCTTGAATGGATAAATTTGAGACATTATATCCACACAATGCAACACTATATAGCAATAAAATTAAACCCATTTATTTGAATAAATTGTATGAATCTTAAAAGTATCATGTTGAACCAAAGAAGGAATTAACGGAATACAGTTACTATGATTCCATTCATATAAAGTTGGAAACAGCAAAACAAACCTATATCTTACATAAGGTTACACAGATATGTGGTAAAACTTCACAGAGAAATAATGGAATAGTACAAAAATTGGGCTGGAATGTATGTGTGGTGGGGGATGGGGGAAAATGCCATCAGGGAGAGGCTCTGGAACCCATACTAGTATTCTAACTGCTATCATTGGTGGGGGGGTATGCAGATCTTCACTTTATTATAATTATTTAAATATTACATATATGTAGTGTTCACTATTTTTTTTAGATGTTATGTTTTATTGAAATGAAGTTCCAAAATTTTGAGAAATAATGTTTTATTATTTCTCACTAAAATCTTCAGGAAATCTGAAAGGCTGGTATGAAACATAGTTATTTTCTTATTGAATCTTCTAAAACATGCCAGTTTGAAATAGGCTTCAGATTTTCAGGCCAAAAAGATATGCAAATAAGAGTATGCAGAATATGTTTCAACACTTTTATGATAAGTTTACAGTTATGACAGAAATACCTTCAACTTTCAGATACTGAAAAAAACATCCTTAGTAAATAAAATGCAAGATGGACCAAGTTACTTCTTAGTAAAAGATAGATCACATCAATCAATTTTTACACCAAATTCTTAAAAGCATTTGAAACACATTTGCATCTTCTAATTGCCAAACAGTGTAATCATGTGGTAGAAGAAGATACAGACAACTATTTAAAAAAACCCTCAAAACAATTCCATTTCCTAAAATAAATTATTGTTGTTCCTTGGAAAATATGCTTCACTTTTCATTTCAAGTTTACTTTAAACCTGTGCCCACCCGTGCCTGCTCACAACTGAGAAGCAAGCCAGATGGGCTGACAGCAGCCAAATCTTTTGCACCCACCCGCAGAGGCTCCATGCCCTCTCAGCACCCAGCGGGCTTCCAGGCTCGGAGGAGCGCCCTGCAGACACCGGACCAGAAGGGTCCTCGTGCCTCCGTAGCAGGAAATGCCAAAGTTCTTTGCTGGACACTAGTTACAAGCCAAGCCTTCCATACAGTGAGGAGATTTGCGAAGGGGTCCGTGATGCTGGCAGTTTCATCTCTGGTGCCTGCCTCTGCTGCTTCAGAAGGCTGTGTTTATATTTAGGGCAGCTGCTGAAGTGGTGGACTGCCTGTCTGCAGAGAAAATTCAAGAGGAACCTCAGTGTGGAAGCTAAGTTGTTTTACTCATTTACTGTGCAAGAGAATGTAAAGGAGAGCTGCCTCACGCCAAGCTGACGAGGAAGGCTTATGAGGAACTGTTTTGGTGGCATCACATTAAATGTGTTCAACAGTAAAAAGAAATAACTGGTGTGCTGAGTTCAGTGTTATTTCAGATATTCAGCCAGGGCCTCCCTTTTCCATCCTGGAAGAAAGAAAAAGACATAATTAAGCTTCCCGAAAAACTGCTGTTTTCACAAGGTTTTAATTGGATTGAGCAATACAGTTTTGGTCCTGAGAAATACACAGGTTCAAACGTGTTTGGAAAATTATGTAAATATGTGAAATTATTGAAAATGCAGTGGACTGAATGTAGTGGAATTAAAGATTATCACAAGAGAGGCAGCATTTTCCAATGCTATTCTGAAAAATAAACTTTATGAAGCTTTAACCTTCATCATGCTGTTTCAAGTGACTGAAGTGTACAAACAAATGAAGACTAAAATGTTGTCCCCAATCTTTTTAGACTCTTGTTTTCCAGGGAACATCAACAGATCCTTTGAGGTTCATGATAAACTACCTGAATTCTGTAGGTGACACATGGATTAGAGCAGAATGATATCTTTACACTTGGATATTCCCTTGAAGTAAAGATAGAAGTGTTCAGACTGTTCACTATCAACTCCATCAACTTTGAAGTGAGCAATCCAGAGGAGCCTCTCAGAGAGTGGCTGGAAAGCTGCCTGCTGACTTAGAATGATTGACACCAGCACATTCCCATCCTTTAAGGCTGGGTGGATAGGGCACCCACTCACCAGGGTCAGCAGTCTCACCTGCAAGTGCTTTGGTCTCTTGAAGCCCAAAGCAAGCATTTCAGCTGCTGAAGTAATTAGGACTTCTCCAGAATTCCAGGTACACTGGGACAGAGCAGTGAATGTATGACTTGTCTTTTTTTTCTCAGTGATTTCCTCCAAAGCAGCTGTACTGACTTGTGGGTTCGTGGTCTGACATTATCCTTAAAGACACTTGACACTTCACACA
>JAQZBX010089604.1:0-12612 GCA_029593785.1 Cabassous unicinctus
TTTTTTTCTTTTTACCGGGAGGTCCCAGGGATCAAACCCAGGTCCCTCCATATGGGAGACGGATGCCCAACCATTTGAACTACATCCGCTCCCCTCTCCACAAGTTTTGATTCCAAGTACCAGCACTACCACCCACCCAATAAACTTGCCATACACAGATCTCCATCACTGAGTCTTTTTCTGTGGGAACCCAATTGGTAATACCTGGTCTGTAGTGTATCTTTTTTTCTCTCTGGCTTCTTTCAGGATTTTCTCTTTATCTTTGGTTTTCAGTAATTTGACTGTGATATGCCTAGGTAATTGTTTTCTTTGTTTTTATTTTCCTTGAGGTTCATTAAGCTTCTTGAATCTATAGGTTTATCATTTTTCACCAAATCTGGAGAAATTTTGGCCTTTATTTCTTCAAATATTTTTTCTGCCCCAATCTCTCTCTTCTCTTCTGGGCTTCTAATTACATATGTTAGACAACTTGATATTGTTCCACAGATCACTGAGGCCTTTTTCAATATTTTTACCTTTTTTTCCCTCCATACTTCAATTTGGATAGTTTCAATTGACCTGTTTTCAAAGTCACTGATCTTTTCTTCTGCAGTGTCAAATCTGCTGTCAGAATTATCCAGTGAATTTTTCATATCAGATACTATATTTCTATAATTTCACACTTGGTACTTTTTTTTTTCTTCTATCTAAGGTTTAATTTTGGTCTTTTATCCCTAGCTTCTTAAGGTGGAAACATGCCATTGAAGTAAAATCTTTCTTATATAAGAATTTTAAGCTATTCACTTCCTTCTAAGCACTGCTTTAGCAGCAGCCCACAAATTTTGATCTTGTATTTTCATTACCACTCACTTTGAATATTTTCTAATTTCCCTTGTGATTTCCTCTTCTACCTATTGGTTATTTAGAAGTATATTATTTTAATTTTCAAATATTTGTGGCTTCTCTGGATAACTTGTTATTATGGATTTCTAATGTAATTCTGTTGTGGTCAGAGAGTATATCCTATAAGATCTCAATCTTTGGAAAATCATTGAGGCTCTTTTTATGACCAAGCATATGGTCTATCTTAAATGAATATAATATATGCACCTGGAAAAAAATGTGTAATCTGCAGTTATTGGGTATAATTCCTATAAATGTCAATTAAGTCATGGCAGTTCTTAGTGTTATTCAGATCTTCTGTATGCTTATTGAATTTTTTTGTCAAGTTATCCTGTCAGTTACTGAGAGATGTTAGCAATCTCCAACTATAATTGTAGATTTGCCTGTTTCCTTCTTTAGTTATATCATTCCTTTATGTATTTTGAAGCTCTGCTATGAGGCACAGATATTTTATTATTGATGTATTAACCCTTTAATCATCATGAAATGGCCCTCTTAATCTCTAGTAATACTCCTTGTATTGAAGTCTATTATCGGATATTCATATAGTCAGTCAAGCTTTCTTATGAATAGTATTTTCATTATATATCTTTTTCCATCCTCTTTCAACCTATTTTTTTAAGTGCATCTCTTAAAAATAGCCTGTTATTGGGTTTTGCTCTTTTAATCCAGTCTGACAATCATTTCCTTTTAATTGGAGTGTTTAGTCCATTTAGATTTAATTGAGTGATTGGATTTAGGTCTGCCATATTGCTAATTTTTTAATTGGGCTTATCTGTATTTTCCTCCTTTGTTCCTCCTTCTGTTTTCTTTTGCATTAGTTGAATATTTCTAGTATTTATTTTGATTCTTCTATTGCTTTTTTAGCTACATCTCTGTGCTTTCTGTTTTTAGTGGTAGCTCTGGAGATACAGAATGCCTCTTTACCTTATCACAATCCACTTAGAGTTAATATGTTACTACTTCACATAAAATAAAAGAACTTTGCAGTGCTATAGGTTCATTTACTATCCTCCCCTCATAGTTACCATTTCTCTACTGGGGGTCCCCCATCTTTTCATTTCTTTTTCATCCTTTCCTTTAAATCCTTAAACATATTTTTTAAATAGATGTTTTAAATTCCTTGTCTGTTAACTCCAACATCTCTGTCATCTCTGTTTGTTTCTTTTGACATTTTCCCCCTGGTTATGACTTACATTTCCCTGTTCCACAAATAGAGAAACTTTGGGCAGTGTGCTAGATATTGTGAATGCTTTGTTGTTGAGAGTCTGAATTTGGGCATTGTTAAGGAAGGTCTAAAGTATCCTGCTCCTAATACATAAATTTTGAGGAGGGGAGTCCTCATTGGATATCCACATTGGATATCAAGGTCCTTTCACTTTGGCTGGTTAGTATTCCCATGTCTCCCAGCACTTTGCAATCTCCAGAATTCCATTTAGCTTACAGCTTCTCAGTAGCTGTTCTCTGCCAGGCTTCTTGAGTCTTGCCCTGCATATGTACAGCTGAGTATTAGGCCAAAAACGTAAGGGAACCCGTATATAGATTCCTAGAGTTCATTCTCAGCTCAGCTCCCTCCTCTTCAGTGTCCTGCCCTTCAAATTCTAACCAGTCCCAGCCCCAAACTCCTGTCTCTAACTCCTCAGCTCAGCAAGACTGCTGTGTTCTGCCTGGGCTCTACTTTCCTATGCCACAGTCCAGAAAATGCCTCTAGGAAGACTTCCAGGACAATCGGGGGACTCACTTTGTGTGTTTCCCTTCTCTCAAGGATCACAGCCCTGCTCAGCCTTCTGTCCAAAGCTTGAAAGCAGTTTCTACATATATTTTTTCCAATTTTATGTTTACTTATGATGGGAGGGCTATTCCAGTACCATTACTTCATAATGACACGGTTTGGAATTCTCCAGTGTTTTCATTTTGTTTTGCTTTGCTTTGTTTTTAGTGTATAATAAAAAATATCTTAATATATTAATTTAATTCCATTTCCATCTTCTCATTTTACTTCCTGCTCTCTACTTCCCAACAACCAGGTCCTACAAAGAAAAATGTTCCAAAAGGTTTTCTCTCTTTCAGGTTATAAAATCCTGTTTAAAATAACTGAAGTACCACTAAAATGCATCAGTACTCTTTTTCCTTTGGTTTATAGTTATATTGCTAACTTTTGTTGAAAGGTTTTGCTAATTTTAGGGTTAAACCTGTGTGTTCCAGTTGATTTTATACTCCTCTTATTCTCAGATAATCATTTTTAGGTCTGGCTAGTTAAGATGGACAGGAATACTGGGACTGAAAATGTTCAGCAATCATGGTTCTGGTAGAAAAATCGTTAAGGACCCTGCCCCTTAGAGGAGCACCTTGTCATAATTGCTACTCCACAGCAGCATCAATCAGGATAACTGTTTGACTTTCTTATTAAGTAGTCAACAATCAGTTAATAGTCAAAGAGCGGCAAGCCTTAATTACATGTGTGAAATGAATGCTTTCCCTGCTTTTATTTTTTTTTTTTAATAAGAAAAACACTTGAGACAGAGAAGATGGTTTTTGACTAACAATAGAAAAATGCCACCCTACTCAGAAGCTTTCTTTGTAATTCTGCTTCCCATAAAAATAAATGTTTCTGGATTTTTTTTTTTAATCTTCCTTTCATGACCAAAAGAAAAAGCAATAATGGAATGATCACAATATATCATATAGAAAGAATCCGACTTTGCCTATGAGAGTGCCCTCAGGAAGAAAGGGGGTTGGGGATCCCAGCCTAGTTGTCTTCCATCTCATATCCCAGCGCTATAATTTTTCATTTCTATTTCTAATGATCCCATTCTATGTATGTCCTGACATCTTTGAACAGTGCTGACTCTGGAAAATGCCTCTATTACATTGGGAGTGGCGACAACCACCATTTTTTTTTTAATCTGGGAGTTTGAGCTTTCCCTTCCCATGAGACAGTTGTACTAAAATGACCAACCCTTTCTAATAAATCTGATCCCTGTCAGTCTAATGGACAGGTTTTAATACATTTGACCAAGGAGCAACACTAGGTATCTAAAAATTCAAACTGCATTCCATGGTTGCCTAATCAATTTTTCAAAAATCCATTATTTTATGCATAAAGAGATCATCGACTTTTGCCACCACAGATTTTCCCAGGTTATTGCCTTCCAAAGCAGGTTAGGCAATGGGTAACCAAGTATGAGCAGATACACTATATTAGTATCAGAGACTTTAAACCAAATTGGGGATATTTCTTTTTGTGAGGGAGCAAAATGAGTGGACATCCCAAACAAGAAAAAATACTTGTGTCCCCTTGTGTAATGACACCGCGTTCATATGGTGCTAACCTCATGGATGGCCCCACAGAAGATCCTAGTAGGGTACTTGGACACATGCAGTATCAGCCTCCCACTGGGCAGATTGTCCATGGGAAGCCCATAATACTTTATACATTTATAGCACTTGCAGCTGGCAGCACATTCCACCGCCATTGCCGCCGCCCAGCCCTGCAGTTGTCTTCACAGGAGCTGGGGTCGTGCTGGGGGTGGGGGTGGGGCAGGTGGAGAGTAGAAGGCCAAGGCTGAGGCAGGTGAGGGGAAGGAAGGAAGGAAGCGGCGGCGCAGCAGGCATAGCAGCTCAGGCGGCTGCTACGTTCCTGGGAGTATCGGTGGAGGTTGGGGCAGAACCCGCTGGGCTTGGACCGGGATAGGAGTCACTGGCCCGACCTTGGAAGACAGTGAAAAACTGGACAACCAGCGGCTCAAGAATTTCTAGAACAAAGGCTATGACTTGGAGACTATGAGAAGACAACTAAATGAAGTTGTAGTTAAGGAAGAATACAAAAGATGAACATCTCTTAGAAGGAATGTACCACATGAAGCTATCTGTGAAGACTGATATCGGTAATGATTGTAGAGTGCAAAATACCTCTCTGGAAGCTATTTTTCAAAATGCTTCAAGCGATAACCAAGGAATTCAACTAAGTGCAGTGCAAGCTGCTAGGAAACTTTTCTCCAGTAACAGAAATAACACCAATTGATGACTTAATAAAACTTGGAATATTGCCTATTGTAGTCCATTATCTTGAAAGAAGACAATCCTTTACAGTTCAAAGCTGTGTGGGCTTTGGCAAACATTGCATCTGGAACCGCAAACAAACTCAAGCACTTTTGTCCATTGCTGTGCCACTTTTTCTGAGGCTTCTCCATTCACCCCATCAAAATGTCAATGAGCAAGCAGTGTGGGCACTGGGAAATATCATAGGTGATAGGTCCCAGTGTAGAGATTGTCATAAGTCTTGGAGTTGTGACACCTTTGCTTTCTTCCCTTCAAAAGTCAATCATCTATTCCTATTCTATTCTTTTTTTTTTTTTTTTCAGGTACCCGGGGCCAGGGATTGAACCCGGGACCTCCCATGTAAGAGGCAGGCACTCAGCCGCTTGAGCCACATCTGCTCCCCTTATTATATTCTTAAGAAATGTTATTTGGGTTATGGTCAACTTACGTCACCATAAAGACCAACTGCCCCTAGTAGAAACCATTCAACAGATTTTTCCAGCCCTTTGTGTTTTAATTCATCACACAGATGTAAATATATTGGTAGATATTGTCTGGGACTTCTGTTACCTACTAATGCTGGTAATGAAGAGATACAGATGGTAATAGACTCTGGAATAGTTCCTCATTTGTTTCCTCTACTCAGCCACTAGGAAGTTAAAGTTCAGATTGCTGCACTTTGAGCAGTAGGCAGTATTGTTACTGGAACTGATGAACAAACACAAGTAGTTTTGAATGGTGATGCTCTTTCACACTTTCCTGCACTTCTGACACATCCCAAAGAAAAAATAAGCAATGTGGTTCCTTTCTAACGTCACTGCAGGAAATCAGCAACAGGTTGATGCCAATCCCATACCAATGATAATACAGCTTTTGGATAAGGAAGATTCTGGCACTCAAAAAGAAGCTGCTTAGGCCATAAGTAACAACATTTAGTGGAAGGAAAGATCAAGTGGCCTACCTTATCCAAATGTTATTCCACCTTTTTGCAACTTGCTGCCAATAAAAGATGTACAAGTTGTACAAGTAGTACTCAGTGGACTAAATAAAATATTAAAAATGGCTGAAGATGAGGCAGAAACCATAGCTAATCTTATATAGAAGAATGTGGAGGACTGGAGAAAATTGAACAACTTCAAAATAATGAAAATGAAGACATCTACAAATTGGCCTATGAGATCACTGATCAGTTCACTTAAAATGGTATTGATGAAGATCCTAGCCTTGTTTCAGAGGCAATATAAAGTGGAAAATTTGGTTTCATCTGCCAATGTACCAATAGAAGGGTTCTAGTTTTACGTTTATAGCACCTTATGTTTGTCACAAACGTGGCATGGTAGGCGTTAGGGTTCTCACAAACTATATTTTAACATGTCTGAACCCTAGTTTTCTCACATGTAAAACAGAGACAGTAAATTCTACCTCACTGGATTAATGTACAGACATAAGGTCGCATACTAATAGATGCATAGGGAAGGTTTGTTTTCTCCATTTTATAGATGAGCTAACTAACAGGAATATCAGTGCAACTAATTGGTGTCACTAGTGGCCGAGCCAAGTCCAGAGTTTTTTTTCTATGATGGTAGAAAGCCTTCATGCACACCTAGTGTGTGCATAAAATGTCTTCATGTTGTATGTGTTGTCTCTCACTGCAGAACTTCACTTAGTTCTTAACATAGTTGGGTCTCATTGGGCTTCTTAGCTGTGGCGGTCTGAGATGATTTTATGAATCCCAAAAAGAGAAAGATTATGTTTGTAAACTAATCTACTCCTCTGGATGTGATACCCTTTGATTGCATTAAATTCAGTTGAGGGACATTTGATTTGATTCCTTGATAAGATCGATTTAGGGCTTTAGATTGGACTATGTCAGTGAGGCATGACTCAGGTTGAGTCTCCGCCCCCTTGCTAGGGCTGATATAAAAGGACTCACATGGACAGACAGAGGAAAAGGGAGCCATCATATTTGATTCTGCAATATGAGAGAGAAGATTGTTTAAGCACGAAGCCTCCAAAAGGCTGGACCCATGAAGCAGCTCAGGAGGAGACCAGCCCTACTATATGCTTGATAGCTTGCAGCTGAACTTGGGAAGAGAGTGGCGCAGCCAATGTAGGAGTCCTGGAAAGAGATGATCTGTATGCCTGGTTGCTCAAAGCTGAGCTCCAAGAGATGGTAGATTCTGGAAGGGAAGGCAGAGATCTCCACAGAGAATGAACGGTGGCCATCTTGCTTCACCACATGGCAACAGTGCCAGGATCAACAGTAGCTGACTTTGGTGAGAAAGCACCTCTTATGGTGCCTTGAGTTGGATTTTTCAGCCTTGGAACTGTGAGCTTTTACCCCAAATAAATACCCTTTATAAAAGCCAACACATTTCTGTTACTTTGCACTGGCAGCCCTTTGGCAAACTAAAATATTAGCCCAGACTTCAAAAATGCATTTTTAAATAAGATACTAATATCTGTAGTTCATTTTCATCAGCTGCTCGCGCTCTTGCGTGCGTTTCTCTCTCTCTCTCTCTCTCTCTTTCTCTCTCCTGGCTTTTTGTAGATACTTCATAGGCCATACAGGATGAGCTTTGAAGTTAAATAAAGCAGAGTTGTGAAGGATCCCCAGGAGGAGGTCAGAGGCCATCAGTGTCTCAGGCATATAGATCTTGGGACAGTCCTTATCTACTCCTGACACACCTTTTGGTTCCCTCAAGAGTGACTTTCTGTCAGATGTCTTCCAGACATACTGGAGAGCCATGCAGATGGAAGAAAGCTCTAGAGCCAGACTACCCAAGTTCAGATCTGGGCTCTACCACCAACGAGAGGGACCTTGGGCATGCCACTTAACCCCCAGTCCTCAGTTTCTTCAACTGTGAAATAAGGATAGTAAAAGTACCTACCCTATAGGGTTCTGATGATGATTAAATGAGATAATTCATGTAAAGTGTTTGCAACAGCGACTGGCACAGAGTAATCGTGTGCTAAATAAATGTTAGCTGCTGCTGTTGTCCTTAGTCCTCCTGTTCACATCTTAGAAGACTAACTCCAACATTGCCCCCTCCTGCTGTCTTGATTTTTAAGGGTATTTCTCTGTTGGCCTTTCACAGATCTCCACCTCCAACCTCAGGCACTCACCCTTAGGGCTTGCTGTTCTAGAACTATGATTACAACTCTAAAGGAAATCTCCCTAAGAAAGTTCTGCCAGATTTCCCCCTCTGCTCTCCAGTCAGCTTAGCAGTTTGTCTGCCCATTTTATTGTTTTGTTACCTAATTCATTATTGGTTGTGACCTGTCGAGAGTTTTGAGGCATTAGGAAATGAGGGTTTATGAGAGTGGGAAGATGACTGGGGAAAAAAGTGTTTAAGACTTTTGGTATCAGGATATAATTTATTGCAGAGAGTAACTAAGGAATGGACACACAGAACTCAGTCTTCTGTGACTGTCCATGTCTTCATATATGACTTGGAAGGCCCTGTATCCAGAATTCCTAGTATTTTTATTACACCTATTATTATGAACCTGGCCTTCAGGGTAGCACTGGATCATGCTTGTTTTCCTATACCAAAGCTTTATACACTGGTTAAAAATCTGTGGATCCTGAAAGCCCTGGTTTGTTTTCTTCCTTCCAGCGGATGTAATTACAGCTCTCACTTCCACCACATCTGTGAGTCACTGAGCTTTGAAATGTGCTGGCGCACTCTATTAGCACGATGGCCCTCTCCCTGGAGCTCTTGTAGATCATCAGGACTTCATTTTCCACCGGATTTACTTTAATGCCGAGTGTTACAAGGTCATTTCCAGGGCTGTCACCGTTTCTTCCTCTAATGTTCAGCTATAGTTTTATTTTCAGCTCTTATCCCTGGACTTCATTATATGGGAAGAAATTTGCTCAAGAGATAGCATCAAATGTCTTTCTTTCTTTCTCTTCCAATTGGAAAATGGCATCTAAAAATTTCTGTGCTTGGGGGTTAGGTTGTCTAGGATATTGGGAAGGGCACTTTAATTGATGGATTTGCTAGACTGAGAGTGTGTTCATATTTTGTTGTTCCTACTTTATTTTTTGCATGACATTGATTTGGCAAATCAATTTCTCTGTACAGCATCCGTGGACTGAATCTATTATTTCTCTTCAGGGCTATCATGAGTCTTTGTGACAGTGTCTTTAGTTAGTTGCCCTACTTTGTTTCTGATTATATAATAAAAGCCATGATTAACTTCAGTCAACATTACTGTCTAACTTTCATGCCCTAAATGCCTGTTGTCTTACAGTGCCCACTTCCCACATGATGGAGTGTGAAGGCGGTGACATTGCCCTTTGATAAATTGCCGTGAAGACCCAGAGGAGCAGTGTGACCTGCTCAGGTTATGGAGGGGGCTGGAGACAGGATTAGACTCCTTCCAGGAGTATAAATAACAAAGTCACAGCAATAACCGCCGTTTATTGACCCTCAAATAAGTGTCAGGCCCACGTGTTATTGCTAATCCTCACAATAGCTCTGTAGACTTCTACAGATAAAAAACTGAGACTAGACTTGCCCCGAGTCACTCCGCAGAATCGGAATTGAGCCCCCATCTGTCCAAAGCCATGCCATGTGCTCTTCTTTCTTCATTGCAGAGGGTGTGTGAAAACCCCAGTGAATGAGAAAGAGGTAGAAACTCTGCTGAGTTGCCTTTCCTGTTCCTTCATCCATTTGGTCAGCAGATCGTTATTCAGTAGCTGCTCAGTGCTCCGTGCTGGGCTCTGGTGAGCAAGACAGGCAGATGCCCCGTCCTTGGGGAGCTCTCAATTTCCTGAACCTTTCTCTCTCACTCTCCCTCATATCCTTTTTGGCAACATCCATTACCAGGTTTTGCCAGTTCTTCTATGCACTGTGCTTTTAGGCATTTCCTTTCTATTTCTGCAGCCACGTTAGGGCCAGGCGGGTCTGTAGACTGTTCTGTCACATAGACTGGCTCAGTGTGCTGTACCTGTAAGGGCATTGTGTGCTCTTCTTTTTGGTTAATAACTCCTAATGAGGACTTACAGAGTCCTGGGCATTTACTACGTGCTCCACATGCACTGCCTTGTGTGAACTCCCCACCACTGTATGAGCTGTAACTGTCATTATCCCCATGTTACAGAAGCAGCAGCCCCACTCAGAGAGAATTGGTAACCTGCCTAAGATCATACTGCTAGTACTCAGTAAAGTGGGGGTTTGGGCTTAGGCAGAAGAGCTCCACAGCGCTGGCTCTTCACCACCACACCACCACCTTGTCACATGTGCTTGGGAAGCAGGCCCTGCCCTGGCTCGCAGGCCACAGTCACCCTTCATCCAGGACCCTGCCCTAGGAAATAGTGGACGTAACAACAGAAAGAGGCTTTTAGCCACAAGTCCCACTCTTTGGTATATGTACTGGTTAATGGACTTTCTAAAAGGTGGTTGGTACTTTTTTTTTTTTTCCTGACATTTTAAAAATAATCATCTCCCCAAAAGTGAGTTAAATAAAATGATATAGATATCTTTACTGAGATACAGAGCAGACATACCAGAAATCACAAGGAATCTTTACAAAGTCCAAGTTCTTGGAAAATAGGAAGACAAATACAGGTGATTTCACACTGGACTCAGGAGAGCAGAAATGCTGCCTGCTATTAAGCCAGGATACAAGATTATTCAGCAAATGTTTGTTGAACATTCTCTGTGTGGTGAGCACTGAGAATAAAAGGATGAGTAAGATACAGTTCTGATATTCAGAGTATTCGCAGTCTAATGGGGGAGACAGATAAACAGATAATTATACTAAAGTACATGCAACAATACAATTATGTACAGGCCTTGTAAAGCCTAGAAGAAAGAGACTAATCTGAACAGATTGGGGAATTTAGAGAAGGCATTCTGGGGAGGGGGCCAGAGCTGAGACTTCCATGTCACATTATGACAAAGAATATGATTTGGACCCACAAATGCTGTAATTACAGGGACATTTTAATAGCTTTTTATAGATAATGTGGGAGCATATTTCAAACAAGGATTGCACTGACAAATATGCAACATATGGTTATTATACCCCAGTAAACTCTCAAGCTTTGCTTACCAACATTGAGAAGGTGAATCTTTTTGTGGGTTTTAATGTCCTGCAATCTGAGGACATTAAGCTCCTCTGGACTTATTCATCTTTGTACCCCAGTGCCTGATATAGTAGGAGCTCAGGAAATGGTCATTGAACCATAGAACCAATTCATGAGGCATGTAGGTGATAAGAGAGGAGCCAATTAAACATCAAAAGTCTGCCTAGAAGGGTATAAACCAGTTAAATGCACCTTCTGTAAACAACCTACCTTTCAAGTGGCCCTGCCCATCCTTTCGCTCCTGCCCCAGCCCCACTTTTCTAGGCCATAGAACCATGAAGACTACAGAAACTTCATCTTAATAATTTTTTATTAGGCACTCCTTGAATGCCTCCTTTTTAAAATCACTCTATTTTATTCTAAAGATTTTAGGGCAGGTGAGCATCTGTTAGGTGCTAGGCACTTCTACAGATAACTCTCTCGTTTCACCTCGAATGACTTTTCTTCAGACACATGATCACAGGGAGTTAGCATCATGTGGTGCTAGGACAACCCCTGCAGTTGTTCCTGAGAGAGACCTCTTGTTGCCCAGGACAATGGCTTATGCTATAAGAAAGAGCCTGTGACCTCCAGTTAGTTTTTCACACCCATGGGACAGCCACGTTTTTCTGTTTCTGAAGGATGTCCTTGTTGGAAATACCCCTTCTCTTGGTCTCTCCAAAGAGTTTAAGGGCCTGGAGGAGGAATGAGATTGTGGCCAGCTCAGAGCTCAGTGCCACCCCTTCACACTCATCTGGGTTTGTCATGTTTGAAATTATGGGTCTGCTTATGTGGATGTGTGTGCATGTGCACCTGTGTGCCCATGCTTACCCAGCTGTTCCTCTAGGTTTTCTCCCATCAGAGGGGGCTAGAATTTATGAGGTAAAGGCCTAGGTTATGACCTTTAATTGGTTCTGAACTTTTCATTCAATTTACACAACCCTTTTCACTTAGTAAAATAGGTGTAGGGCCTACAATTCAGATCAGTAAGATTCAAAATAAACCATGTGGTTGGAACACTCTTTCTTTCTTTCTTTTTTTTTTAAGGTACCAAGGGCCAGGGCTTGAACCCAGGATCTCGTATGTGGGAAGGCAGCGCTCAACCACTGAGCCACGTCAGCTCCCGAGTTGGTTTTTTCGTGTGTTTTCCTTGTTATTTGTTTTTATTTTTTTCTAGGAGGCACCGGGAACCAAACCCGGGATTCTCCCATGTGGGAAGCAGGCGCTCAACTGCTTGAGCCACATCCACTCCCTGGTTGAAACATTCTTATCTTGTTAAACTTTTTTCTTATAACAAAGGATTACAGGATGCTTGGGGAAAAAGTCAGTGAATGTTGAAAACAGCATACCTAGTAAGGGCACCTTAGAAAAGAGAAATGCTAATTGAATGATTGATTTCATATAGTTAATTCAGGACTAGCCAAAATACCTATAACCTTAGAGTGCTCTATTACCATTAGGACTCAGTGAGAAACAGGGACATCACCAAGCAGCCTTCACTGTTGTGAAAGTATGGATTAGAGTCTTGTTGCTCTGTGCAGATGGTGGACCAGCATTCTCAGCATTGCTTGGGAGCCTCTTAGAAATGCAGACTCTCAGGCCCCACCTCA
>JAQZBX010089605.1:0-12634 GCA_029593785.1 Cabassous unicinctus
ACACATCCTGGGGCTTTGCCACTAAGCATGGACCATAGTTCACATTATAGACCACACCCTCTCCCACACAGTTCTGCATGGTATATGCTGATGTAAAATGGCCTATATCTGACATTCATTTTTATCATCTATTAAATTCCTGCATATAGTTGGATCGATTTCTGGACTTTCTATTCTGTTCTGTAGATGTTTTATCTGTTCAAATACCAGTACCATACTGGTATTGAGGCTTTTGATTTTAATATCTAGTGGGGCTAGTTCTTTCTCATCACCCTTCTCTCTCAGAGTTCTCCAGTTTTTTAAATTTATCTATATGAATTTCAGAGTTAAGGCTCAAAGTAAGCAAACAACAATCACAACAGAAATTCTTATTGCTACTTTTATTATTAGAATTAAGTTTATAAAATTCACATGGAGAGAACTGACATCTTTATGGTGTTGAGTCTTCTGACTGTATATAAGCAATTAATTACAGCGTATTCACTTTGTATCATCTTTCATACTGAATTCTCTTATTGTTTACAGCAATTTCTCAGTTAATTCTCTAGTATTTTAAACTATATAATAATATCATCTGAAAATAAGATTGACTGCTTCCAATTTTTATGATTTTTATTTCTTTCTCTTTTTAAATTTCACTATTAGGTCAGTACAATGTTAAAGAACAGTAATGGCAATGGTCATTCTTATCTTATACTTGATTTTAATGAAAATGCATCTAGTATTTCCCCTTAGGCATACTTTGGGTTTTGGGGCTGAGAATGATAAATTTTATCATGCTATGGAAATAATCTATTCTTACTTTACTGAATATTTCTTTTTTTCTCTTTTGTTCAAGTATGTGTATTGATTTTTGTCTAAATGCTTTTTTTTTAATATTAGAAATAAGCATCTAAAATTTCCCCTTGGATCTATTCATTTGGTGGAATATAATAAATTTACTAGTGTTGAACCCTCCTTGCATTACTGTAATTAACTCCACTTAGCTATGATACGCTCTTTTTTAAATGTGCTGGTAAATGTTGTTTGCTTATGTTTTATTTAGAATTTTTTGCATTGATAAACGTAATTGAGATTTTGATTTTTTATTGTGATCACAGAAGAATGTAATTTTTCTATCTTTTGGAAGTTATTGATTTTTCTTTTGTTGGCTAACATAGCCAATTTTCTTGTGTGTTTCCTGACTACTTAGAAAAAAAGAGTGTTGTCTATATTTTCAGGATACAGAGTTGATTAATGTATGTCTTATTATTATTTATGGTATGTGCTATTTGAACTTCAGATATTTTAACTTGATTCATCATGGACTGAGAAAGTTGTGTTTCCATACCTTTCTCAGTGTATCTTCTATAATCTCTGCTTTATAAGGTGGCTACTCTATCATTTGATGAACGAATAGTCATAATTGTTAGGTTTCATTTTGAATTTTCCTGTTTAGCTTTACGAAATGCTCTTCCTTTTATTATATTTATTTGTTAACCTGTATTCTACCTTATCTGATAGTGAGGTCATGGCCTTACTTTCTTTATTATTTCCTTTGTGTGCTATGTCTTTTCTCACTCTCGCACACTCACGTTTTTGGAATCAGTCTGATGAAGTTGTGTCTCGTGTGCAGGTTCGTTCTGTGACCCCATCCACTGCCTCCACCCTTCCTCACCCGGTCCCTGCACCCACTTTCGCACACACTGGATGCAGCCTCCCCCTGTTTCTGGGGAGAGTCCCTCCTCTTCAGGAAGACTTGTTTCCTGGACATTTCCAGTCTGTTGCCTGAGGGCCCTCTGACCTCTCTGCTTCTGCTCACCCTTGCCACTCTGGCTGCCCAGTCAGCTGCTTCGGCAGCTCTCACTTATTTTGGACACTGTGGATTCTGTCTCTTGCCTTTGCTATAAATGGAGTTTTGGATTTTGGACTTGTTTGTTTCCAAAGAAGGAAGAATCAAAGACAAGTCAGTTTCTGCTAACTTTCTAGTCAGTTGTGATGGTAGGTAACTATAGAAAAATGTCAGTGCACTGGACACAGTGGGAAGGGAATGGGCCCAATAAAAGTGGAAGGCAGCGTATTGGAGAAGTGCATAGTGACTGGATACGGACTCTAGAACATGGGGATAGATGGTAATGGACGTGGGAGATTGTTGAATAGCAACCGTTTAAACAGAGTGGACCTTCATGAATTTAAAGGCTGAGCTGTGAATTATACAGAAACATTATCCCGATCAAATCCAAAAGACGTTTTAACCAATCATTCCATCCAAGACCAGTTTCTATATTTTATCACTAAACTATAAATCTGGATGTTTGTATTCATAGTAGCCACAGAAATTCAGTGGGTTTACAGACTGGAGAAGATACTTGTTGCTTTACAACAGCAAGTTATTTTCTCCAGGGAGTGTGTCCTTCTGAAATTGTTACCTAAACTTACCTTGGAGTAAGGGACTGCATCTCTCATATATCCTAAATAGCAATTAACTTATTTGGGGTATTAAGTCTTCATATATTAGTTAAATTGGAACTTTGCCCACTATGTCTCTCTGATTTGCCCTTTACCTACATCTCATCCTGTTTGGTTTTATGGTGTGGAATAAAGTGATAGCTATAATACTGCAGTTACAATGCAGTGGGGAAGAGGTTTGGATTTGGAGTCTGATGTCAGCTACTTACTGTGTGACTTTGGGCATCATAAAGTTGTAAAATAATAGTGAGTGTCCCTGGGGTCCAACCTCCAGTTGGTTCCCATGGGTATTTTTCTCTTATTTCATGAACAAAATGTTTGTGTCTGTAATTTAGACTTATACTTAAGATATTTTTTTCAGGAGTCCCTATTATTTTTATGATAGGGTAAATTTAAGCAGCTATGTCCAGATTCAGCTTTACAATGATCGTTTTGGTGGTGATACAAATAATACCTTATTTGGGAAGCCCGACATCAAGTTTGGCAGGGGAGATATCCCTATTAAACAGATGGGGGAGATTGAGGCAAGGTCTCTCAAAAATTCATTTCCTCATGGATTCTTACACAAGTAAATGGACAACTCAGCTTTCAATTACACTGCAGAAAAGCCATGATATGGAGAGAGTCGTTTCCTAGGGTCCAAAGGACACGGCTTCAATCAATAATAAGTAAAGCGATAGAGGCTTTATCTCTCTTCTGAAAATGCAAACGTTGTTAAAACACTGAAACGTTTACTTAGGGAGGCTGTGGAATCTGCTTCTCTTGGACAACTCTGAAAATAAAAGAGATCCTCATCTCTTTGGGAATGTCTGAGTGTGGTCTTGCCCCGGGCATGGGCGACTGGATAACCTTTGGTGTCCCATCTTCCGGAAGGCTCAAAAGGAAGCTCTCAGGGGCTCAGAGGATTCATTTTCAAACTTAGGCACTGGATGTAATGTACGGTCTGTTAGGAAATTGCTATCAGTGATATTCAGATTTAAAGCTATGAAGTGGTTATGTAACAAGATGCTACCTAATGGAGGAGTTTAAGTAAGAACTTCTTTGAAACATAAGAATGCAACTTCTCTTTTAAGGTTAAGGACAGGGAGATTGCAATCAACTTCAAATTGCTTCACGTTAAAAGAAATACAGGAATCTTCACATTTCTTTTTCTGAGATGAAAGAAAAAAGTAACAGGGGAATACTCAGAAATCTTTCACATTGAGACACTGTAGGATCAAGTTTTCTTCTAACCAGAAATTCCCAGGTTGTCCTGAGACTCAACATCTGAATCATGCTGACGAGCGAGACGTTGTTTGAGCAAGACTGGAATTTTGAGCATTCTCAGAGGTTTCATAAAAATCCCAAAATGATGGACAAATGCTTATGTTGTGGTCATGCAAAGAAAAGCCCCCTCACTATTCAGGATTGAGTTTGTTCGTTTTATATTTATAGCATCTACACCAAAGGAATGTAGGATTTGGCATGGGGAGGATGGGGAAGCAGAAGGAAAACAGGGAATATGAGACCACGGTGTGTGTGTGTGTGTGTGTGTGTCTGTGTGTGTGTGTGTGGTGTGACAGTCTATAAGGGGTGGGGAAGGGAGGGCAGTGTTTGTTAATTTTGTTTGCTTGCTTGTTTGTTTTGAAAACAGAACCCTCAAGTCTCTAGTGCAGAAGAATGACTGGAAGAATTTTTTACTTTCCTTGTTAGCGGCACCATCTGTTTACAATGAAAGCTTGGCTTCCATGTTTTGGCCCAAATAAAAACCCTAGGGTGCCCATAAAGTCAAACAGATGAAGCATGTGTTCAAAAACCTGAAGAATCACCCTCTTTTTCCTCCACAGAGCTTTCAAGGTAGATTTACATTGTGTCTTATCCCTCCATAAATTTAAGATTGTAAGCTTCTGAAAAGCAAAGGTGGGTCAGATGTCACTGGGTTTCACAGCCCGGGTAGCTCATCTACCGATTAACTAAATGATGGACCTCTTGGGTCCCACTTGCCAAGAGAAGTTGGCAAATGGCAGAGGAGCCGTAGAGTCAGAATTCCCATCACTACTTGTCATGGGATGTGTAAACATTTGGGAGAGAGACTTAAACATCAAAATGAGGAAATATGTAAATATGGTCTTTGAATAATTGCTAAAATTGGACCCAAATTCCACGTGAAGAGGCACATTTCCATAAACAACAAAGAATAGCATAAGCACACAGGAGAAATGTTTTTAGTACCAAAATATCAGGTCTTGGGCAGGGTGGCAGGATGGCTGGGTGGGAAAGGAGCTGAAAATAGGAGCCAGGTTCCCTGTCTTTGTCATTCTGGTTTGTACTGTGTAGTCGCTTGCTCTGGAGCTTGACAGCTCCACACCTCTAAGCTCAGAACTTTCACTTTCTCCCCAGAAATAAACGTCAGAAAATAGTGAGACAACTGTATGTCTTGAAAAAATTTAGTATGACGATTTCATATAACAATGTTATTTGCTTGCGATTAGATCAATCAGGTGTTTATTCATTGTTTACTGAATCTGCCCTCTACTCAGTAGAAGGCCTAGACCTAAACTTTCAGAGACTCTTCAATGACTGGTGAAGAGAAAGGAAAAATACCCATATTCACTTGCAACAGTTAACGAATAATTAAGCATGTATGGGCCTTGTCTAGAATTGTGGTTTTCAAGTGCTGTGCATCAAAACCAAATGAGTCTTGATAAAATGCATATTCCCAGCCTCCACCCCTTGGATTCAGAGGGGTGCACAGCCCAGGGTTTTGTGTTTTTAACAAGTATTCAATGGCGAGAGAAAGTTTCCCTGCTAAGATCAGGAACAAGACAAAGTTGTGTGCTTTCACTACTGCTATTCAACATTGTACTGGAAGTTATAGCCAGAGCAATTAGGCAAGAAAAAGAAATAAAAAGTATTCAAATTAGAAAGGAAGTAGTAAAACAATCTTTTTTCAGATGACATGGTCCTATATGTAAAAAACTTCAAGGAATACACACAAAAAAGATTCCTAGAGCTAATAAATACATTTAGCAAAGTTGCAGGATATGAAATAAACATACAAATATCAGTTGTATTCCTCTACAGCAGCAATCAACAATCTAAAAAGGAAATTAAGAAAAATTAATTCCATTTACAATAGCATCAAAAAGAATAAAATGCCTAGGAATAAACTTAACCAAGAAGATGAAAGATTCATACATTGAAAACTACAGAATACTGCTGAAAGTAATAAAAAAATGTCTAAATAAATGGAAACATATCCCATGTTCATGGATTGGAAAACATAATATTGTTAAGAAGGCAATATTATCCAAAGTGATTTACAGATTCAGTGCAATCCCAATAACCAAATAGTCAGAATAATACTGAAAAAAAAAAAAGCAAATTTGGAAGACTCACACTGATGACTTCAAGCATACTACCAAGCTACAGTAACCAATATAAGTGTGATATTAGCATAAGGATAGATGTATAGACCAATGGAATAGAATTGAAAGTCCAGAAATAAAACATCTATGGCTAGTTGATTTTTGGAAAAAATGTGGAGACCTTTCAATGGGGGAAATGTAGTCTTTCCAGTAAGAGTGCCTAGATAATTGGTTATCCATATTCAAAAGAATGAAGTTGGACCCCTACCTCACACCATATAAAAATGAACTCAAAATAGATCACGAACCTAAATATAAGAGCAAAAACTATAAAATTCTTAGAAGAAAACATAGGGGTAAGTCTTCATAACTTTGGATTTGTCAATGGAGTCTTAGATATGACACCAAAAGCACTAGGATACAAAAAGACAATTGATAAGTTGGACTTCATCAAAATTCAAAACATTTGCATATCAAAAAACATTATCATGAAAGTGGAAAGACAACTTACAGAATGGGGGAAATGTTTGCAAATCATATATCTGATAAAGGGATAGTTTCTGGAATATATAAATAACTCTTACTACTCAAAAACAAAAAGATATACAACCCAATTTTAAAATGGGCAAAGGACTAGCATAGACATTTCTCCAAGGAAAAAATACAAATGATCAACAAGCACATGAAAGGATGCTTAATATCATTAGTCATTAGGGAAATGCATGTAAAAACCACAATGAGATACTACTTCACACTCACTGGGATGGTTGTAACAAAAAGAAAAAAAAGAAAATAATTGTTGACAAGAATGTGAAGAAATTGGAACTCTTGTACATTGTGGGTGGGAAAATAAAGTAGTTCAGTTGCTGTGAAAACTAGTTTTATGTTTCCTCAAAAAGGAAAGCATAAAAGTATCATATGACCCAGCAATTTCAAATCTAGGTATATTCCCCAAAGATTTGAAAACAGGCATTCATATAAATGCTTGTACATGAATGTTCATAAGAGCTCTAATATCAACAGGCAAAATGTGGAAACAACCCAAATACCATCAATGGATGAATGGATAAACAATTTGTGGTATACATACAATATTCAGCCTTAATAATGAAATGAAGTATTGATCCATGCTGCAACGTGGAAGAATCTCAAAAACAGTATGCTAAGCAAAAGAAGTCTGGCATGAAAGGTCACATATTGAATGATTCCATTTTTTAAATGATATATCCAGAATAGGTAAATCCATAGATAAAGAAAGTAGATTGGTTGTTGCCAGGATCTGAGGGGAGGGAAAACAGAGCAGTAACTACTTAATGAGTCTGAGATTTTGGAGTGATGAAAATATTTTAGAACTAGCTAGAGGATGGTGGTTGCAAAACATTGTAAATGTGCTAAATGGCATGGAATTGTTCACCTTAAAATGGTCATTTTATGTTATGTGAATTTCCCCTCAATAAACAAAAAACAACAAAAAATTAATACACAAAAATGAGTGACTTAAGGCTTAAACCAGACAGACATTTATTTATGTAGCATATAAAAGAGATGCAGAGTTCAGATGTCTGGGCTTGTGGCGGCAGCCTCGTAATTGTTAGGGATTCAGAGTTCCTTCTATTTTGCTATTCCGTTGTCGCTTCATTTTTAAGATGGAAGCTTGAGAACTTGTCACCGTGTCCTTGTTCTGGCCAATAAGAAGGAGGAAGCTAGGAAAGGCAAAACTGCTTGTCTGAAGTGCCTAAATCTCTTGCCCATTTTTCTATTGGTTTTTCTGGTTTTAGATATATTCCAGGTATGAAGCATTTGTCATTTATATGTGAGAATACAAATGTGACTTGCCTTTTTTTTTCTCTATTAATGGTGTATTTTGATAAACAAAAGGAGATTTCCTGGGTACTGCCTACAGAATTTCTACTTACACCCACATGGCCCAGAATTAGTCAAATTGCCACCGCAGTGTGCCTGGTTAAGACTCAGGGGCTCTGATTCTGAGGAATGAGGGGAGACCTGGCATCCTGGTCTGGGGGTCAGCAAGCAGGCATCTGGCCACAGTCTCCTTTCCAGAATCTCTTATGACCTCTCATCATAGTCATTCTCAAAACTTTAGTGTCTTAAGAATCACTTTGGAAGCTTGTTAAAAATTCAGATTCTTAGAAGCCAGTGCTAAAGATTCTGGTTTGGGATGGGGCCCAGTAATCGCTACTTTTTTTGCAAGCATCCCTTTCCCCTCGTTCAGGTGCTTTTGTTGCTGACGGTTAGGGGCCCACCTGCCTTTTGAGAAATACCATATGGGGTTGCACTCAGACAACCAGGGTCAAGAGTAGAACGAGTGACAGGATTCTGGTGAACTTGGATAAGAAAATTACTCTCATCTCATTTTTGTTCATTATATAACCTGCTTCTCTAGTAGCTGAAGTGTAGCTTCTGACTGAAATAAATGCAAGTAAATTCTCATTTGAAAGGAAAGAGAATGAAATCAATAAAACATTCTTTTTATTCTGCAATCCACCTTATTCTCAATTAAAATTTCAACCTATTTAGAATTTAGGAAACATGTTAAAAAATTTTTTTTTTCTAATGTAAGTTTTTTGATCCTCAAGGAGCAAAATGATCAAAGGTTTAACCATCTGGAAAAAAATGTATGCAGCCATTAGAACCCTTTTCCACATGATTTAAAATAAAAAAAGTTAGAGCTAGATAGAAGGGGGAGGGTAGTACACAAAATGATGGCAGGATATCTATGATTGCAGATTCTTTTGTCACAAAATTAAAGTTGACTTCTTGAAACAACCCATTTTAAACTCAAAGCCAAAAGGAGTAAGTAAGAGTAGACGTTTATCAAAAAATACTGTAGCAGTCATCAAAAACCAAGAAGGGCTGTTAAAAAGTAAATAGAGTAAAAAGTGGTAACACTATCATTCCTTCCTTAACAATCACATCATAAATAACCTTCCCCAGCTAGCAACAAACTCTTTTCATCCATAACTTGAAGGCAGAGACCTCATAAATTGACTGCGGTATGTTTCCCTTGTTTGACCACAAGACAGTGATTATTTAAACCTGAAGGCTCCTGCTGATATGTTTTTCACAGTGAGTCACTAGCGGGACTCAGAACAAGCTGACATTCACTGCTTCGATGACTGACATGTCCAGGACGCTACGAGAGGGGTTACAGAGCCCCTTTGGCTGCGGGAGGCATCTCTGCCATTGGCTCTGACAATGACTGCCCGTGCTGTAGGCTCAGTCCACCCTTGGCAGAGCTGGCAAGGTGTGGTACACATGCTTTGGATTATCTAATGAGAATGAATATTAAAAAAACACCAAACCCTCATCCAGGAAGGAATGTAAATCCAGTCTTTTTGTACCCTGTTGAAATGTAATGTCAGTACTTAAGAATTCCTTTTGCCACTAAATGGACTCGGGCCAGATACTGACACTCAGACCCCAAGTTCTGTGATTTTTCTTGTGAAACTGCAGAGGGAATGTCTTCATGATTACCAAAAGTATGTGTGGACAGATAGTAATGAAGATAAATTGTCTTTCTGCTGCCTGACACCCGAGCCCCTTGTGGTATAGACCTCACTGCGGCACTTTAAAATCATGTATTTATTTAGATGATGTTTGGATAGAAAGTGTGTGAAACTGAAACATAAGATTTTTAGTGTTGATGTTTTTTATATTAATCAAGAAAAGCCATGTTTTATAATTTTTTTTTAACTTAGCATCTTCCTCAGGAATTAGGGCAAAATTTCTCAAAATATGCATTGCAAGAAATATGAGCCAAACTCGTTCACTCTCCTAGCCAATTCCTTTAATCATGTATTACTAATCAATCAACTTCTTAATGTCTACATTCTAGTATGTATTGGCTCCGGGCATCCCTCACACTTGAGCAATTTGACTGCCATTGTGTTTCAAATAGCCCCAACCTACTGGCAGCGTTGCTTTTTATTCATGTATTCAGGTTTGGACCGTTAGATGACTTACTGGAATGGCATACTGGAAAGCCACACTGCTGTGGTTTGCTCTGCACAGATGCGGAGGAACATATGCTTTTGGAAAGAAGGGAGGCCTTTGTTATTAAGATTAATTTCGCCCAGCCAATGGACACAAAACAGCAAAAATGGGGAAGGGGGGGTTTGAAATGGATAAAGTAAACAAATAAATCTTGAAAAAATAAAAAAAGATTAATTTCGTTTCATTGTACTTTTGGCTTCTTTTTTCACATAAGGTTCTTTCCTATGATCTTTAAAAAAAATAATTAACAGTGAAAAATGTACCCAAGTTGGTGGACTGACTAGGGACCTGATGGCATCTCCAAGTATAGATGAGCAAGAAGAGCTCACTCTACAAAAGCAAAGGCAAAACAGGACCATTTAAAAACCACTTGTAAATGCATGCGGGACACTTCCAACATATTTTCCACCAGAGTCCCGTTTGTTTATTCATGCTTTATGGTTTTCCAAACTGAAGAAAACTATTTTAAACATGTATGATACACCTATGAGCAATTTTCAGATAAGAGGAAATCTTTGGTAAAAACCTCTCCTGGGCCAGCCAGGGTAGCTGCCCTCTCCCTTTTGGGTCTGAGGTTTTGTTGTTTGGAGCTTCAGGGCTCTCCCTGGCACAGAACTGTCACTGTCGTGGGCTTCCCCCATTAATTTATTACTAATATTAATTTTCAAATATGAGTAACAGAGCCCACGGCATCTTTAAAAATAGTAGTTAAGCCCAAGACTTTTTAGAAAAACAGATCAAGATCAATGCGTTCTTCTGTGATAGGGAAAAAGACAACAAGAGGCAGGCACCCAGCCAAGAGGAAAGAGACTTTCCATTTTCTCTGTGAGGCTGGAGATTCTCTGCAAGAGGGAAGGTGCCATCCACACAGGCGGGGCTATATCTCACGGACATTACTTATGACATTACTTAAGCGAGAAAGAACAGCCGAAACATTCTCCAGTCTCTAAAGGAATTCCCAGCTACAGATCAGAATAACACTATTAGGTCTTCAGGGTAGCTGGATTGAGCTCTATGACTCAAGTTTCTTTTCACAATGTTGACATGACTTTGGGGATGCATTTATTATTTATGTGGCACCGCTGCCATCCTTTTAAATGCTCTTTGGACATATGCCCAAGAATTGGTTTAATCTAATTCTCCTGCTTTTATCCACAACGACTTCTGGTCTTCTTGTCAGCATGACTTCGGGTACACTCTCTATAGCCTGGAAGACTTGGGGTGATCCCCGCAGCTTTTTATTTCTAATTACTTCATATCTAAATGTGTAGTGCTGTGCTCATGCCACAAATCAGCTAAAGGAGGTAAGATTCTTTTCTCCACCACTTTCCTCTCTCGTGTAAATATGCAAGTTACACAACCAGGACCTTGCAGCCAAGGCCTAAAACCTGATCTATTTCTGGCATTGGTATCTGGAGTACAGGATGTAACACAAGTAACTGGTGAGAGCATTGACACACATGCAAAAAGAGGAGGAAGAAACCATGTGGACAGGTAAAGATTAGAGGAGGACGCAGGATGGAGGGCGGGAGGACTCCGGAAAAGAATTGTGGTAGGTGCTTTGTGAGGCAGACTGCCATAAACGACACCTGATGCCTTAATCAAGACATTTATCTCAGAGACATTTCTGTGTCTCTGTTTGTCTTGGACGAGGAATTAAGGGATCAGCTCCTCTGGGTTTGCTTGGGACTTTCCTGGTTTTACCCTGAAAGTTCTGTGTCCCAGGAAACCCCTCAGTCCCGGACAAGCTGGGGTAGTTGTTCACCTCACAGGGAACGTGGACATAGGCATCTGAGAGATGTAAGCAAGGGCAATGCATTCAAAGAGTGACGTTAGAAATCCAGTGTTTTCTGTCTTGCCACCTCCTGGTATATTTTCATTATTCTCCACTTGTCACTGAAGGAAGTTGGCAAGGAAAAGTCATCCAAGAAGGAGAATTGTCCAGTTATCATACTAGCAAAATGGACTTCTTTATTATATATGCCCAGTAGTTTTTGAATACTTGAGGGGACATATGATAGATCTTTGATTTTAAAGACACAGATACTAAAGAATAAGCTTTAATTTTCCTTCTATCCCTTCTTGGAAGGAGAATTCTGTGCTGCGCTGTTTGGTTCCAGGACCCTAGGAGAAGACTTTGAGGAAATTCAGTAGTGAAACTATGCATGAACCCCTCTACTCTATCCCTAAGGAGTTGCTAGTAAAACAGGAAAACATGTTGTTCTTTAAGATACTCTTGGTGACAGACTTTTGTTTCCCTTGGATGGGCCACCATGTTGAGATGGACTTTGAAACAGCTGCAAGGCAGCCTGGTTTAATTCGGTTTATATTTGGGGGCAACCATGGTGGATTTTGGATGTAAAAAACAATGCTCAGGGTGCAGATGTGGCTCAAATGGTTGGGTGTCCGTCTGCCATATGAAGGGACATGGGTTTGATCCCAGGGACCTCCCAGTAAAATAAAAAAATATATATAGAAGGCACATGGGCTGCCAGGCTCTGTGTGCGGGTGAGCCACCAGGCCCCGGGAGCCATGCAGCAAGATGATGACGTAAAAGGAGAGAGACAAGAGGAGATGCTCCGAAAGCTCTGAAAGCTCCGAAAACCAGGAGCCAAGGTGGCGCAGATGGCTAGAACACCTCTCTCCTACTTCGGAGGTCTTCAGGATCGAATCCTGGTGAAGACTGGAGGAGGAGGAGGATGAGAAGAGATGAAACAGACACAGAGAATTGCCCAGCGAATGGACACAAAACAGCAAATGGGGAAGGGGGTTTAAAATGGATCAAGTAAATAAATAAATCTTTAAAAAAAGAGAGAGAGGGAAGG
>JAQZBX010089606.1:0-12610 GCA_029593785.1 Cabassous unicinctus
AAAAAAAAGCAGTAGTATCTCTTGGTACACTGTCTGGAGTCTATCACACCCCTTAGCACCCAGCCAGCCCACACTCCTAGTGCAGATCCCTGGTCCCAGTTTCAGAGAAAGCAGAGTAACTCTTGTGTATGTACTGAGAGCATGAACATCTGGCCCAATCTGTCCAGCAGTCAGCTGAAGGACTCCCTGAACCAGAACTTGCCCTGCATGTAGAAGGTGTCTCACTGAGCTCTACCGCAGAATGCTGTTGGAGAGCAGTCAAGTCGTGCTGCCTGGGACAAGGGATTGCTGGCTGTGGGACATACAGTGCAGTGCCCAGGACCATGAGGAAGTGTTTCCAAGGGAAGAGGGAACATTTTTATTTGTGTGGGGGGGAACTCCTAGGGTCACAGGCACATCGCAAAACAAGACACATGCACAGAAAGGAGGGGAAGGCCTATGCTTTGGCCTGGAGCTATTCTCTAAAGCCATTATATGGATAAACCCTGAAGAAGAGCACTCCTACAGGTCAATCTGCAAAGAATTAGAAAAGTATTTTCTTTTTTTTCCTTTTTTTTTTTGTGTGTGTGTGTGTGTGTGTGAATGTTAGTTCCTAGCCATTCAAGGAAAGTTCTGTCATAACACTAACTTAAGGAACAGAATCTAAATTCTATCAAAAACACATTAAAATATAAAAATGTCCTGGTTTCAACAAAAGATTACAGAACATACAAAGAAACAGGAAGAGAGGGGCATGCAATGGAGAAGATTAAAGCATTAGAAACTATAATGAGGAAGTGCACATCTGGGACATTCCAGACAAAGACATTTATAAAAATAGTCATAGACCATAAAAGTACTAGAAGAAAATGTAGGGAAACATCTTCAGGACCTTGTAGTAGGTGGTGGTTTCTTGGACCTTACACCCAAAGCACGTGCAACAAAAGAAAATAGATAAATGGGACCTCCTCAAAATTAAACACTTTTGCACCTCACAGGACTTTGTCAGAAGGGTGAAAAGGCAGCCAACTCAATGGGAAAAAATTTTTGGAAATCACATATCTGATAAGGGTTTAATATCCGGGAGAGATAAAGAGATGTTACAACTCAACAATAAAAAGAAAAACGACCCAATTGGAAAATGGGCAAAAGACTTGAATAAACATTTCTCCAAAGAAAAAATACAAATAGCAAAAAGACACATGAAAAAATGCTCAACATCACTCATGATAGGGAAATGCAAATCAAAACTACAATGAAATATCATTTCACACCTATCAGAAAGGCCACTATTAAAAAGACAGAGAACTACAAGTGTTGGAGAGGATGTGGAGAGATAGGAACACTTCTTCACTGTTGGTGGGAATGCAGAATGGTACAACCACTATGGAGGACTGTTTGGCAGTTCCTAAAGAAGTTGAATATAGACTTGCCACGTGACCCTGCAATATCACTACTGGGTATATACCCAGAAGAACTGAGAGCAGTGACACGAACAGACATCTGCACACCGATGTTCATAGCAACATTATTCACCATTACCAAAAGTTGGAAACAACCCAGGTGTCAATCAACAGATGAATGGATAAACAAACTGTGGTCTACTCACACGATGGAATATTATGCAGCTGTAAGAAGAAATGAAGTCGTAAAGCATATGGCAACATGGATGAACCTGGAGAACATTATGTTGAGTGAAGCAAGCCAGACACAAAAGGACAAATACTGTATGAATGCGTTACTATGACCAAATATATTGTGTAACATATTGTTTGATTCAAAAAAAAATTTATATGTATCCATTACATTTAATGGAGAAATGTATATATTTATTCATCTGTGTTTACTTTTTAGTTTTTAATTGTTCATATTTTCAATTATTAAATGTACAAATAAAGTTAAATAAAAATAAATTAAAAAACAAACCAAAAAAAAAGCATTATTTGAATGAACAACATTGTGATTGTACTAAAAGCCATAGATTATACACTTTGGACAGAATAGCCAGAGACAGCAGCTATGTACAGTGGGGGAAGCTTAGAGAGATTGAGAGGTGAGGAATTTTCTTGTTTGTTTGTCTGTTTTTTGTTTATTATTATTACTGAAATAATGAAAATGCTCTAATAATGATTGAAGTGATGAACGCACAAATATGTGATTATAGCAAATACCATTGATTGTACACTTTGGATGAATTGTATATTTATTAATATGTATCAATAAAATGATTCGTTAAAAAAAGGACATTATTGGGATATAAAAAAGTGGAATATAGAATGCTTGACACCAATGTTACATTTCTTGAACTTGATAACTGCACTTAATATGAGTAAATAAGTGAATATCCTTGTTTGTAAGAAACTGTATATGGAAGTATTATGTGCTTAAGGAATATGATGTATACAACCTGCTTTCAAAGATTATGGAAGGGAGAGAGGGAGGGAAGGAGGAGATCTGGGTATCTGGACATGGGGGCTGTGGTATGTTGGAGTTCTCTGTTTGGGGTTTGTATTTTTTTCACAACTGTCCTGTAGGTTTTAAATTGTTTCAAAATCAATAGTGAAAAAAGAAAAAAAGAAAAAGATAAGTAGCAATACAAGAGAGGAACTAGAAGTGTATAGCTCAGAGTTGAAGTTCCATGGGAGCCAGAAGAGAGACGCGGGTGGACTGGGAAGATTTGGGAGGTCTTCACATGGGAGGTCAGCTTGGGCTGAGTCTTGATAGCTGAGTTAGATTAAACTTTGAGGCAAAGGATAAAGAGAGATCTGGATGGGAAAGATGGCAGAAGCAGCGCTATTCATTTGTACTGTGACTATAAACAGAGAGAATTCCTGTGAGGAAAAGCCATATTGTCAACACCTGGGAATGCCAGGGAAGAAAAGAGGAGTTCATCCAAATAATGTGGAGCCACATTATTTCATAATGTGAAGGTAGTGTTAAAATTAGAAAACTGGCATGATTAAAATAAGATTTTATCAGATTTGCCTGGTAGTAGCGGGCAGGAAGGCTTGAAGCAGACAGATTGGTTGGTGGACTCCTGACAGTCCTCACCTATGGTAATAAAGATATAACTGAGAATAACTGACAGGAAGGTAACGATTATATTAAAAAGAAGGAATCATCCAATCTGAGTCACTGAGGGGTCAGGGAGAAGAAAGAATAAAGATAGCTCCATTACTGAACTAAGGTTATGGGGAAAATGGCACCATGGACAAGAAGTTGGAAATCTGGACGTAAGAAGTTGTGAAAAATAACTCTTAGGATATTATCCTAACTGTAAAATTATACCTTTAAAAGATTTTCTGAATGGTCTGGAATTGTGGGTATTTTCCCATTAGACAGAGAAAAGTAACTCAAATCTGGAGAGGTACTACCTCTTCTCCCCTCCTTCCCACCCCTGACCCTGCCTAGTACCTAAGACCATGACTGCTACCTAGAGAGGACATCAGTTTTTTCTGTCTGCCCAACATCCCCTCCTCTTTGTCTGCTAACAGCATTTGTCATTCCTGTAGAGGTCTCATTCCCTTGTGGTACAGGTGGGGCCATACTCCTTTCTTTCACACCCGACCCAACTCTCCCCACCCTAGCCCCCAGCCACCAAAACAGGCACATGTCGAGACCTGGCCACCCCACTGCCGTTGCACAGTGGAGAGATTCAGGAACAGGCGTGTGCTTAAGCCATGCCAAACACCATCCAGAGAATTTTTCTCGAGAAATAAAAGGAAGCACTTCTTTCTGCTACAAGTAATGTCCATAGTAGGAGTTAAGGGTTAAAAATTAAGGACTAACTAAGGGAGAACAATTAAATGATGGAAAAACAACTAGGAGAGAACCTGGCTAAGATGGGAAAAACAGAGACCTAGCAAAACAATTTGAACATCTGGATCCAGCCATATCTGAAGTTAGCTGAACTTCTGAACTTTCCAATTACATCATCAATGAGTTCCTATTTTTCCTTCTTTAATGACTGTTTTAGTTTGCTAAAGGCCAGCAATGCAAAGATATCTGAAATGGGTTGACTTTTATAATGGGAATTTATTAGGGTAAGAGCTTACAGTTCTGAGGCTGTGAAAATGTCCAAATCAAGGCATCATTAAAGACACTTTTTCACCAAAGGTCAGCTGCTGGCAGACCCTGGACTTACGCCACTTGCCAAGGCAAAATGGCAGGGTCTCTGATTTCTCCTCCAGGCTCACTTCCTCCCCAAGCTCACATGTGGGCAATCAGGCATAGAGCTCATCTCTTCCCAGGCCACATCTCTTCAGCTTATGGCTGCTCCACTGATTCCAGTATCTGGCCTTTCTCTCAGCCTCTCGGGGTTTCTCTTTCTGCAGCTGTAGGTGATCCTGGAGTCCTCTCTCACGTGGTAGAGTAAAATGGCAGTTCCCTTTCTGTGTGTCCCTGCCTGTTTCTCCCATTTAAAAAGGGCTCCAGAAAGAGGTCTGAGACCTACCCTGAGTCATGCCTCACTGAAGTACTCCAAACAAAGGCCCCCAACTGAATTCGATCCAATCAAGGAGTCCCACACCCACAGGAATGGGCTAACTCCAGAAACATGATCTTTTCTGATATTCACAAAAACTTCCAACTGTCACAATGGCAGAAATTAGATTTCTGTCACTTGCTACCAAAAGAAAAATTTTATATAGCTAACTTTGCTAGCTTTTGATTAGAATAGCTCATACAATCTTTAAAGATCACATTATTGAAATCTTGGCCACCTTCCACCCAGATGATTTGCATTGGCTTTGAAGAACGTTCAAACGGTTACTTCCACAGCACACCCTCCTGAGTGTGGGCAGTAACTAGGGGGGACCTCCAACACAGCCATGCCCTGGGGCCTTTCCTAGCCAGTCTTATTTCACACATGACCCTGGGAATGTGGACAGGGAGTTCTAAATTATAGAATTTCCCCCATACGCCACTCCTTGTCAGCTCAGGTTTTCAGGGAAAACGTCCATTTGTAGCCTTCTCTAGTGTGGGTTTGTTTAAAATATATATAAATAAATAAACAAAAGTGTTTCCACTGTAGAAAATTGAATTGAGTGTCTATACTCACTTTGAAATGCCTCTCTTTAATGTCTCTTAATAAGTCTCCTTAGTGTGTGTCAGGCTCTGTTGATTGTAGTGGAGGCTGGAAGAGTGCATGTGGGAAATCTGAAGGCAGGAATCTCGGCCACTAGTCAGGACTTATGGGAGCACAGAAACAGGCATGGGGTCAAGTGCTTTGGGGCCTGGAAGATTCCAGCACAGCTTTAGTCCCTGTGTTATCTCGCTGGCCTTTCAGTCTGCCCAACCTCTGCCGGTGGATGACTTGACTGCCCCTATGCCTGCTTTATCACATCTATCCCCACCAACCAGCAGTGATATCCTAAATTATTTTATCACTTCTGTTCCTCTTGCTTTTGCTTATCTGTGATTTCTACCTACTTATGGTTTCCTCCTATTTGTGGTTTCAACTCCCTTATAGCCTCTGAGTACTGCCTTCCTTCATGTATCCAATCAACAAATATCTTATGAGCTCCTATGATGTGTCAGGCACCAAGTTGGTGGCAGAGGACTCAAAAGTCTTCAACAAGATTTATGGTTCCTGCTCTCATGGATTGAAAGTCTAGTGGGGGGCAGAGACAATAGCCCAATCATACCAGATGAAAATTGAAATTGCATTTGTCCCCTATATTTTTTATGAAACATTTATGTAATCTAAGTATCTTTTTTTAAAAAAAAATTTTTTTTTTAAATTGCAGTTGTGACAAGTGCTGTGGAGGAGATTGCTATGAGATAAATAAGCAATGCTACCAGGGGAGCCTGTACTGGTCTACAGAACTCAAAAAGGCTCTGCTAAGAAAGGAAATTTTGACCTCTCTGGTCCCTCTGCTGAATTCTTTCTCTCTGATTTTCCATTCCAAATATCAGAAAGCAAATTTATCAGACCAGTTAATTAGCATTTTTCCTGGGTAATGAAGGTTTTTTCCCAGTTTGACAAATAGGCACCCCTTTTTTAGAAAGAACTTCACATTTGCCTTCAGAAACTAGTCTTTCCTCATTGCTGACAGTCCTGGTGGAACTTTCACCAGAGCACCCTGCCTCCCCTGGAAACAAAAGGGTATGACCCAAGAATTGTTAATCAGATGTGTACTTCCTAGGAAAATGAGTTTGAGCAAAGTGGCACAAATATCTAAAGTAGTAGGGCTGAATTATCTTTCCTGGTGGCTTCCTAAGGAGACTATCCATTGGTTCCTACTGGATTGAAGCTATATGTAACCCATAAGAACATGTTCTTAAAGTTAATCCATACCTTTCGATGAGGCTACTTCAGTTAAGATGTGACCTACTTCAATCAGGATGAGCCTTGATCCTATTACTGGAGTCCTTTATAAGTAGAACGAAATTCAGACAGAGAAAGAAAAAGCCACAGGAAGCAAGAAGCTGAAATGGAACCAGAAGAGAAGGAAGAGACCAGGAGATGCCACCATGTGCCTTATTATGTGACAGAGGAACCCAAAGATCACCGGTAGCCAGCCCCAGAAAGCCACAGTCTTCAGGGAGAAAGCATTGCCTTGATGATGCCTTGTTTTGGACATTTTCCTGGCCTCAAATCCATGAGCGAATAAATTCTCATTGTTTAAGCCGAACCATTTTATGGTATTTGCTTGAGAAACCTAGGAAAGTAAAACAGTCCCCAAAGCACTTCCAAATGATATCTTTGCCAAAGTACTGGTCTGTGAGCTACTCCTATGTCCTTCCAATGTGATATTGACATCTGAGTCCTTCTGTTGCTTACAACAAAAGTACCCTAACAAATATTCCCTATTTGGGGAGAGCTTTTGTATCAAGGGACTTCAAAGGTCTCTGGCCAGCATATCACTTGTTAACCCTTCCCTGGTCTAGTCACCTATGGCCAAAAAGAGTAGTAAGGTCACATATCACAGATCATAACTGTTGTAATTTTAGGGAGACAATAAATAGTGTACCTCTTCATCACCAATATTCAAAACCAATGAAGACACAGGAACCAAGCAGATGGATAGCAAAATCTTTAGAAATTGCAAATGATTCATTATGAGTGTCACATTGCCAAGAAGCTTAATGCTTAACACCATTCAGATTCATTCGCAAAGCAAAGGTTTGATGTGCATCAAAAGATTGGCAAAATAATGCACATTCATAAGATTTGAGTTAAAATTTAAAAAGCCACAGACAAGACAATATGGTGTAAACTCATTTTTCCCTGCTCTTCCCTGCTAAGTACAGCTATGAATCTTGAAAATAATGCAAGAGGCAATGGAAAGAGGAAGATGAACTGGTCAGGGATTCTGAGCCTGGAGAAATTACACAACAGTAGGGCATCTTAAAAAGCCCCATGCAACAGCAGAAGAAGACTGAAGCCCAGCTTCTCCCAACTCCCAAAACAAGCAGTAAAAGGTGGTCCAGGAAATCTCGTTCCTCCCAGGATAGAATCAGCATCTGCAAGGGAATCAATCTGGAGATCTTTGATGATAGTGGCCAGCAGAAGCTCTCTCTTTCCCACCATGCCTGAGATTCTCCCTCCCCCTTCCCCAGAAACTCACACAGCCATTCCTGGAAGCACTCTTCATCCCTGTAGGCTGGAGAACCCCTTCTTCACCTAGAGACACCAGACAGGAACTGCAGGTAGAGGGAGTGAGTTGGGGGACAGGTATAGAGAGCAACTAATAGGATCTAAGCAAAGCCTGGCAATGAGAGACACAACAAGCAGGGAGTACGTGGCTCAAGCAATTAGGTACCTCCCTCCCACATGGGAGGTCCCCGGTTCGGTTCCCAGTACCTCCTAAAAAGAAGATGAGCGTACAATGAGCAGACAGTGAGCACAAACAACAGTAGTGGTGGGGGAGGGGAAATAAATGTTTAAAAAATAAAAGCAAAGCCTGGCAACTAGCAAATCTGATTTTAGAAATTTTATGTATACAAGAGACCTGAATGCTTCTTTGACTACCCTAATAGAAACCCTTATTTCTTATAGCCACAAGGCCAAAATTTCTAAAAGCCAAACTCAAAGTTTAATTCTGCCAGTACTGAATTACAATGCAAATTGAATTCCCAACCATTGATTGTGAAGGAATGGGATCCTGAAGAGGAGCCACGTGGGAGGCAGAATTCTAAGATGTCCCCCAAGATTCCCAGCCCTGATATATACAATTCTTCTCCCAAAAGGTCAATCAAACCCTAATCTAGGTAGTGCTGGGAAGAAATTTTATAATTAAGGTCCTAAATCAGTAAACTTTAAGGTAGGAAAATTATCCCAGTGGGCCTGACCAAATTACATGAGCCTTTCAAAAGGAGAGAATTTTCTCCAGCTGGCCATAGAAATGGTATTCAGAGAGATGTGCTGCAGCTTGTTTGGAAGAGAGCAAACATCCACATGAACTGCCGAAGGCATGGCAAGGAGCTGCCAGCAGCCTCCAAGAGCTGAGAGCGGTCCCTGGCCAAGAGCTAGAAGCTAGAAGGAAAACAGGGGGTCTCAGTCCTTGAGCTAACAACCAATAAGCTTGGAAGAGGTCCCAAGCCCTAGCCAACACTGCTTTCAGCCCAGTGAATGTCTAAAAAGAGAGTCCACATGCTGTGCCTGGATATCTGACCACTTGTACTTCACCTTGGAAGGGATATCTCGACATGCTCCAGACCTCTAGACCCTTGGAATGGGCAGATCCCAATACAGCTGGGGACCTGGAACCTTTAAATTCTGCTGAACCTCTTTACTAGAAGAAGCAGCCCTTCCAACTGTGCTTGAAGAAGTTAATCTCTCTTTGCCGAAAGAGCTTTCTTGGTATACTGTAGACAAAGTATCCTAAGGCTTAGAGAGATTGGGCTTCAAGCTGCAGTATCAGACACAAGGATAACAGCATTATAGAGACTATTTAATCAGCTCCCACAACTGCATAAGCTCAAATCTCTGTAACAAATCCATATCCATGTATGTGAGTATGTGTGTCCTAGAGCTTCTGCTTTTCTGGTTGAATCCTGACTGATGAAGCAAGGGTCAGTGTCACTAATTTCATGTTCAGGATGTGTTCACTTTCACACAGGCCCTGGTGTCATCCTAATATACCTTCCTCAATATGTTATTACCTACCTAGCCAAGAGAGGCAAAAATGACATCTATCTTCCTCAACTTGGTACAAGAGATTCAAGATATATTAGACAAATTTATATATGAGTTAGCAGGCAACCTGGCCTTTGTATGTTAAAAGAATATGAGAAAGTCTAATTTTTCTGCCCCCAAAAAACAGAATATATTTTTTCATTAGTGTTGTCTTAATATGTCCCATTTCATTTTGTGTCCTTTTTCTTAAGGAATGCAAACATCTAGAAGGGAAACATGATTGCTATTGTGGGTGCCCGCCTACCACATGGGAGGTCCCAGGTTCAGTTTCCAGTGCCAACTAGAGAAGACAAGCAAGACAACAAGCTGACCTAACGGGCTGGCACGACGGGCTGGCCCGGAAAATTGACGCAACGAGATGATGCAACAAGGAGACACAAAGAGGAAACACAATCAGAGACATAATAAAGCAGGGAGCAGAAGTGGCTCAAGTGATTGAGTGCCTCTCTCCCACATGGGAGGTCCTGGGTTCGGTTCCTGGTGCCTTCTAAAGAGAAGACGATCACACAACAAATGGACACAGAGAACAGAAAGTGAGCACAAACAACATGGGGGGGGGGGATAAATAAATAAATAATAAATTTTTTAAAAAGCATAAACTAGCCATAGTAGTCAGGGTTCAGTCAGAGAAGCAGAGCCACGAGAGTATTATGGAATTTATGATAAGAATTAGATCTTATACAAATGTGGAAAGAGCTGAAGAAGCGAAGCTCTAGAATATTGTATCTTAAATACAGTCAGAGTATTTAAGAAAGAGTCCCTAACTAGTCCTCACGGGCATGAGTGGATACGTCAGAGCTTGTAGGGAAATCCAAGAAGCCAGTATCCACATCTCCTCAGTGGGATTCTGGAGGGGAGCTCAAGGAGAAATCTATGGGAAGATATTCCCTCTGTGTAGCTCCCACCTCTGTGGGTCTGCAGTTAAGTGTAGTGACTGCTCTGGTTGGAGGTGGGGTAGGGGTGGTCTGGGTCTGCTTTGGGTGAGCAGGGCCTGCAATCAGAAGGAAGAGCTGCACACAGCATGGGGAGCAAGAATAAGTTGGGACCCACTGGCACCTCGGGTCTGCCTACCTAACCATGATGAAAGTAATGGCCTTTGCTTCACTTCCACCATCCAAATCCCACAAAAGTTCCTCTTTGGCAAACTTTACCCCAAAAACATGCATGGAAGGAGGTTCTGGGAAATGTAATACCCAGCTTAACCAAACTACCATAGCATAATCCAGCACACTACCAAAGAAAAAAGAGAAAAAATTGTAAGGACTCTGAGGACAGGAATGCAGCTAGCTCTCAAAAATAGTCAGAAACAGGAATTTAAGCTCCCTCTGTGGCTAGTGTCTCTAGGTCTACTCCACTCACCTGCTCCTTGTCTAAGCTGTCTCTTGGTAGAATGCCCTGTTTCATTGCAGGAAATCTAACTGCTGAAACAATCACGCTTTACTTCTTACAGCCCCAGATGTGTTAACGAGAAAGACCGCCTTGATTTCTCTTTGTTATAACAAAGTACCACAGACAAGTTGGTTTAAATAACAGAAATTTATTTTCTCACAGTTCTGGAGGCTAAGTCCCAGTCTAGGTATCAGCAGATCTGTGCTTCCTCTGAAGTCTGTAGGCATCTGGCAGTGGCTGGAAATCCGTGATGGTCCTTGGCTTGTGGAATAACTCATAACTCTGCTTCCATCACATGGCATCTCTCAATCGATGTCCAAATTTCCTCTCCTTATAAGGATCCTTATTGGATTAGGGCCCAACCTAGGCCAGTTTGCTTTCATTTCAACTAACAACACCTTCAAAGATCCTATTTCCAAATAGGGTCACATTCACTGGACAGGGGTTAGGACTTAAACATATCATTTTGGGTGGACATAATTCAAACCATAACAGAGATAGTCTCAGCTATCTCTTGGAGCCCAGTACAGGAAATTCAGGAAGGAACTCATTGGCCAAAGGGCTGGGTCACATTGTAACTTCACTTCTCCTGCTGTACCATATGCATGGGAAAAGGAGGAGCAGTTTCCAGAAGAAAGTAGAGTGTTGAGCAAACAATCTCCTAGGTGTCCACTGCATGGGGAAGTGTTTATTTATCAGGGCTTACAATACACCGGGCTCCAAGCTAAGAGCTTTGCATGTATTATCTCATTTAGTGCTTTTGTTAACCCTTTGAGGTTGTTACCACTATAGTTCCCATTCTGCATATAAGGAAATTGAGACTCAGAGAGATTATATCCTGCCTAAGATCTCACAGCTATCAAGTAGTAAGACTGATCTGGTTTCAAAGATTGCTCTTTATACTGTACCAGTGGTTTCCAGTGTTCCTGGGAGCCCTGGTAACTCTATTTGATCGTCATTATGTGGTGAAGTTTCCTCCAACATTGCATCCCAACAGAACTTACCATGGCTTTAAAGAAAGGCTTTAAAAACACTATGCTGTATTTTACTGCCTTTGTTCTCATTTCACAGGTGGCAGAGATACAAAATGACTACCCAATGTACACATCAGGAAAAAAAATCCCTGACTCCTGGTAGGGCTCATTTACCTATTCCACACTGCCTCTGCCCTCTTGATCATCTACTGCAATGAAAATGATTAAAGCTACTTTGAATGACTTACTTGTAGCAAAAAATATGTGTTCATTCTCAAATACATTCAGTTTAGTGTAATGAAAGCAAAACTCTACACCTGATATAATCATGAAAATTGCTATTTACACTACTTCAGATTCATGAATCTTCTACCAGAAAGGTTAAAGCAAAATGGAACAAAAGCTCAGAAGTTCATTATTAATTCTCCTCCAAGAATTTCATTATCAACTACTATTAATATATATTGAGCACTTGCTATTATAAGGCACTGTGCCAGGCATAATGGATAAAAGAGAGTGTGTAGGACCCAGTTCCAGCCTTTTAAAATCTGGCTGAAATTTCCAAGAAGATGGAGGATTAGAGAGGCAGAGGGATCACTTCTCTCCCAGAAAAATAGCCAACATACAGGTGGAGACTGTCTCGAGGGCTGATGTGGGGCTTAGGACACCAGGGAAAGACTAGACACTATTCATTAGAGAAAGGGGCAGAGGAAAGGTATCTCAGATGGCTAGAAAAATCCCATAAGTAAAGCTGCAGCAGCAGCTGCTGGCACCATTCCCCAATCCTTGCAGTAAACAGAAGCAGGTCCTCCAGCTCCTGGCAGGTGGCTACAGACTAAGGGGGCTGCAGGGGTCTTCCCAAGAGAGGGGAGGGGGAGGGACACAACCCACAGCAAATTCAGATTTTAGCCAGCAAACTCAGTCAGTTGCATGGAGGGGTCACACACTTCCAGACCAGGTGAGGCTATGACATTGCGTGTCAGGGAGCTAAAGATAATTTGCCTTCTCAAATACTCTCCCTAGTGCCTGAGCTCGTTGCTGAGGATGCAGAAGGAAGGAGGTTGCAGTGGACCAAGGGAGGAGAATAGCTTCTGAGAAAGTTTGTTTGTGAGGCTTGCCCCCCCCC
>JAQZBX010089607.1:0-12610 GCA_029593785.1 Cabassous unicinctus
TTTCTCTTGCTGCTTTCAGTATTCTCTCTGTGTCCTGAGCATTTGACAATTTAAAAAGTATATGTCTTGTGACAGGCCTGTTAGGATTTATATTCTTTGGGGTGTGCTGTGCTTCCTGGACAAGTACAACCATGGTCCTCAGTAGAGGTGTGAAACTTTCAGCCATTATTTGCTCCATCACTCCTTCTGTCTACTTTCCCTTCTATTCTCCTTCTGTGATGCCTTTAATGCATATATTTGTGTGTTTCCTGTTATCATTCAAGTCTGTAAGTCCCTGCTGGACTTTTTCATCTTTGAATTTATCTGTTCTATTATCTGTTTGATTTCTGATGTACTGTCTTCCACATCACTTATTCTTTCCTCTCCCCATTCAAATCTGCTGTTTTGTGCTTCCAGTGTATTTTTGATTTCTTGCATTGTGCCATTCATCACCATCATATCCCGTATCTTTCTGTGCACATTTCCAATTTCTTCAGTATGTCCTCCCAGTTTCTTCTTAATATCCTTAATCTTTTCCTTCACCTCATTAAGTTGATTCATGATATTTGTTTGGGCATTTCTGATTCATTGTTCCATGTTCTGCATTCCTCCTGTTTTATTTGTTCATTAGACTGGGCCATGTCTACCTGTTTCTTAGTATGGCCTGTAATTTTTTGTTGTTGTCTTGTCATCAGTTTATCTTTATGGGTTTATTTGGTCAGTTAGCTTCCCTTTCTACTCTTGGGTTTTATTTTATTTTTGTGCATGGTAAAGTTTCACTTTGACAGGTCATTCCTCTTATTCTATTTCCATGTTGTTATCTATGTTCCCTTGGGAAAGAAAGAATTAGGAGCAGAGAAATGAATAGAGATAATAAGAGAAAAAGAAGAAGAATTTTAATAATAAAAAAGTAGAAGAGGATCCTTACAAGACCTAGGGAAATAAATAATTAACCCTTGTGAAAAATTAGAAGAAATACAGAGGTATAACAACAAAAAAGTGGAATAGGAAAAATGAAATGAGAAAGAAAATAGAGAAAAATACATACAATGAATTGAAAGGCTGAATGATGAGAAGGGAGGAAAAGAAAACAGAAAAAGGAAAAGAAAAAAACACAAAAGAAAAAGTAAAAAAAAAGATAGAAAAATAAAAAGCAAGAGAGAGAGAAATAAAAATATTAAAAAATGGAAGATCTAAGAAAAAGAGATGGAATGAAAGAAAAACAATAGAAAAGAGAAAAAAAATTGAAGGAAAGAAAAGAATTAATGTAGATAGAAAAAGGAGGTTAAAAAAGGGGGGGAGGAAATGGCGAAAGGGGAAAGAAGACACAAAACAGGAGCACTTCAAAGGAAAAAAAAAACAGGCAAAACACCCCTTCCTCTTTAAAAAAAAATAACAGATTCAAGAAAACCAAAAATAAAAAGAATATCTCTATGTTCCCTGTCATAAGGTATCTAGTGAATGTCTGGTAACCCAGACTGGGGAGTTGAACCAGGGACCCTGGATATGCAAACCTGGAATTCATCTACTGAGCTGAATTTTTTCCTCAAGGTGTTTGGGCTTTAGGAATCCATCTGCCCTCTTTTCCTCAGGCATTTTAGGTTACAATTTACTAGAGTCCAGCTGATTATGTGCCTGTCCCTCCCCTCTCTCATCTAGTTCCTGCCTGAGATGATATCCCTACTCTCCCTCTATTGGGTTTGGGTCCCTTCTGAGATTCAAAGGGTGTTCAGTTGGCCAAACTCAACACACACACACACACACACACACACACACACACATGCAAAACAATTCTTCACCCTCTTTCAGAGTCCTCTTCCTCCCAGGGAATGCCCCCTCCAAACCTGTTGCCTCAGGGTGGGTTATATGTGCCATTTAGAGCCATAGGGTTGAGCAAATCTCAGTTTTCCTTTGGCTTCTTTATCATTCTGGTACCCTCCTAGAAGACTCAGAGCACCTTCCCACTCTCTATATATCCAAACCAGCTCCTTTTAGATAGCTCCCTGCCTCTCTCCACTTTTTTTGTGAGAGGGTCAGACTCTGCCTTCCTACCTCAACACCATTTTCCTGGAAGTCCCCTCTAGTAGTATTTAGGTTAATTTTTCCACCAAAAATTCAGATCACTTCATCTCTATGTCTTCTTCTACTTTTCAAACAACTAGAGGGGACGCTTAAGGAAATAATTCACTAATTATGCCTAGAAGTAGAAATGATTGGTCATATGGTAATTCTATGTTTAACTTTTTGAGGAACCGCCAAACTTTTTTCTATGGCATCTGCACCATTTCACCTTCCTCCCAGCAATGCACGAGGGCCATATATTTATTAAAGTGTAAAATGATGCAAACAAAGGACAAGTACAATTCAGAAAATACAAGAATTGATGGAGTTTCAATTAAAGGCCATGACTACTGACAGAAAGGTCACCTTGGAATGTAATAAACAAGCCCTTCAGTCTCATGCTAATAGGAGCTGTGTGGGAAACATCCTGAAACAACACCTGTGAATGCAGAAATATAACAAAGAACTGAGCCATTGACCTTTAAGACTTGTTGATTTCAGTAAGATGTAACTCGCAAGTATCTATTACCCTTGCACATGCTCACACCTATTTTCTTTGTTCTAAAGCTGGAATAAAAGCCACACTTTGTGAGGTGGCTGGGCTCTTCTCTCCATATCGGATGGAGGGTCCCCTGATCCCAGTTTCTTCTTCTCTTTGTTTCTTTCTTTGTCATCCGTGGCACCGTTTTCCCCTACCCAGTTCCTGAACGCCAACAAAGAAGCACAAGATGAAAAACATTTACAGGATTGGAACTTTAAGACATACTGAAACCAAGCTCTGGAGCAAGCTTCACCCACGTGCTTCTCAGCCCACAGATTTGCCAGATAGGTGTGCCTTACATTGATGTTACTTGACAATGGGAGCAAAATGAATTCTGGATTTCAGCTGTAAAGATTCCCAAAAGCTCTCTGGAACCAGACCACAGTCAAGGCATACCTCTATCAATGTGATACACTTTCCCCATAAATTATCTGTTCTCTCCAACAAAGGACATCTACATCTTGGTCTATGCTTTAAAGAAAACTGAATTCCTAAGGAATTGAGTAACAATCAGATGCTTCATCTACTAGATCATTTAACAATCATATATTACACACCTGAAATGTGCCAGATACTTTGCTGGGTACAGAGTAATCAAAATTCTGTCCTCATTTATTCATGGCCATGACAATTTAGAGCTTATAGAAAGCATAATATGAATATTAAACTGAGCTTGCATTGATTTTCCCATTTATCTCTGTGACAATTTTCACTCTATTACAAGTTCTCGGGGGGATGGATGCAACTCAAGTTGTTGAGTGCCTGTTGCCCACATATGAGGTCCTGGGTTCAGTCCCTGGCCCTGGTACTTTAAAAAAATGTCTCTTAATATTTCTTTATTATTATTATTCTTTTAGAAAATCAAACAAAAGGAATGAATGAATGGTTTTGAATTCCTGGGGCCAATCACCCCCAGTTCTCTCTGCCCATAAAATTTGTTTCTTCCTATTTCTTGTAAGGGCAATTTTAAATACAACATCCTATTTTGGAGTTTCAATGTTGCCTGTATTGGTGAAGGGACAAGAAATGAATCCAGGAGTGAGGATTCTATCCAATTTGCACAACTTTCCATACCATGTTCATGTGGCTCTCATCCATCCTTCCTTTCAATCATGCCTTAGATGTGTTCTTCTCAGAAAGTTTTAACTCTCTTATCCCAATATAGCCAACTAGATTGGTTCTCTCTGTAATATGCAAACACAGGTGTCTGTACTTCTCATTCATAATGCAGAACTCAACAAATGGGCATAAACCCTTTGTTGTAAATACTTAATTAGTCACCTCAATCATGAGTCTGCATTATCAAGTCACTTTTATAACTATTAATATAATATTTTGCATATATCTATATTGTGCTACATGGCATGTGATATTATGAAATAACTTTGAGTACTTCTTTCGTCAGTGTAAGCTGCTTGTGTGTTTCTGAGAATTTTTGATTCCATTTCCACTAAATTTTCCTTCTTGTGGCATATAATTTTTCAAGTATCATCTTATGATACTCTTTTTTGCTGTGTCATCAGTGTTGACAGATGTATTTGCATCTTCTTTCTCTTTTTCTTTGTTAGTCTAGCTAGGGGGTTGTGAATTTTATTGATCTTCTCGAGGAACCAGCTTTTAGTTTTATTTTTTCTAGTGCTTTCTTATTTTCTATTTCATTTAGTTCTGCTCTGATCTTTGTTTTCCTTCTTTCTTCTTCCTTTGGGGTTGGTTTGTAGTTATTTTTCTAATTCCTCCAAATGTGCTGTTAGGACTGTAATTTTAGCTCTTTCTTCTTTTTTGATATGTCCATTTATGGCTATGAATTTCCCTCTCAGTACAGTTTGCTGTAGCAATAGGTTTTGATAGGTTGTATTGTCATTTTCTTTCATGTCAAGGTAGTTACTGTTTTCTTTTGAAATTTCTTCCTTGGCCCATTGATTGTCTAAGAGTGTGTAGTGTAACTTCCCTATTTTTATGGTTAATCTGGTTCTCTGGCCCTTACTGATTTGCAACTTCATTCCATTGTGATGAATAAAATTACTTCGTATAATTTCAATCTTTCTTAGTTCATTGAGAATTTTTCTGTGGCCGTGCATGTGGTATATTTGGAGAATGATCCATGTGCACTTGAGGAGAATGTACATCCCCTTGTATTTGGGTGTAGTGTTCTGTATATGTGTATAATTCCAGATCCTATAATGTATTATTCAAAGTCGTTTCTTTTTGATTCTCTGTTGAGATGTTCTGTCTAATGGTGATAATGGTGTATTAAAGTCCTCCACTATGATTGTAGAGGCATCTCTTTCTCCACTTTTTTACCCAGGGGTTGCTTCATGTGTTTTGAGGTTCACCGGTTATGTGCATAAATGTTTATGTTTGTTCCTTCTTCTTGAACGATTACCCCTTTTACTAATATATAGTGTCCATCTTTGTCTCCTGTCATAGTTTTGCATTTGAAGTATATTTTGTCCTATACTAGTATAGCTAATCCCACTTTTTTTTGGTTATTGTTTGTTTGTAACATTTTTTTCCAGCCATTCACTTTCTGCCTCCTTGAATCCTTGGGTCTAAGGTTTCTTTTAGACAGCATATAAGTGGGTCTTATTTCCTTATCCATTCTGCCCATCTGTGTCTCTTGACTGGTGATTTTAATCCATCAACATTCAGTGTTATTTCTCTTAAGGAATTACTTCAATAAGCCACATTTTCTTTGGGTTTATGTATGTCATATGTTGTTTTTATTCCTCTTTTTTCTTTTTAGTTGTCTTTACACTCTCCTCCAACTCTCTCAACACTGTTTTGTCTTTTCAGCCTGCAGAACTACCATTAGTATTTCTTGAATTGCAGGTTTCTTATTGTCATACTCTCTTAATTTCTGTTTATCTGTGAATATTTGACATCTTCATCTTTTTTGAATGCCAGCTTTGGTGTACCCAGAATTTTAGCTTGAAATTTTTTTTTTCATACCTTAACTTTCTCATACCACTGCCTTCTTAACTGCCTTGATTCAGATGAGAAATCAACACTTAATCTTATTGAGCTTCCCTTTTATGAGATGTTTTCTTTGTTTTTTTTTCTCACTGCCTTCAGGACTTTCTCTTCTTTTCCTGAGCATATAACAGTTTGACCAGTATATGTCTTGGAGTAGGGCTCTTGGGATTTATATTGTATTTTTAAAAATAAAAATTAGAAAAAAACTGACTATATGTAACAATAATATTGTAATGTTTTCATCAACTGTAACAAAGATATCACAACAATATTAAGTATTATTAATAAGTGTATTTTTCTTTTCTGAGTCATAAAAATATTCTAAAATTCATTGTGGTGATGAATGCAAAATTCTGTGATTAAACTAACAGCCATGGACTCTACAATATGGAAGATGTGTATGGTGTGTGGATAAAACTGTTTTAAAAATATGCCAGTGGTAATCAAATAATCTTTGCATTCAATGCGATACCTATCAAAGTCCCAGGAGCTTAAGGGAAGAAATAGAAAAACCAACCATCATTCATAAGGAATTGAAATTCACCAGGACTGCAGTATCCCCTTAGGATGTTATATTTATTTACATCCTTTTCTCTTTGCTGGTTTAGACTGTGAAATGTTTGAGAGGGAACACAGTACCTTATTCTCCTTTCCTTACTCAGAAAGTAGTTTAGTGTTTACCATACAGGATTGCTGAAAAAATATTTGTTGAATGAGAGAAAACATATGGTTGTGTGAGTTGAACAGATATTGCTAACTATGGGTGAGAAAGGAGAAGCAGGGGGACAAGAGGAAATCCTCTTGAGAGAGGGTTGCTCCATTCATGAGACCCATCTCCAAAGGAGACAGAATGGAGACATAACATATTTTAATGCATCCGGAATCTTTCTCCAGAATCCTCAACAGGGAAATCATCGTGGGAAACCTGGCCATACTAGAACCTCTACCTAAAGAGAGGTGACCTCCTCCTGGTATGTAGGTGTCTAGAGGGATAAGTGATGAACAAGGAGCTCCAAAGCTGTCTCAAGGGACAAAGCTGGCACAAGTTTGCATTGTGCATTCCTTTCTTACCTCCAGAGAAGTAAGTATCTCAGGGAGTATTGAGACAAGAGAATACTTCATTAATGCAGATCATGAGAATAGAATCATTAATGTCTCAAAAACTCTAAATATTTCCCTTCACTATATCAAATCTACTTTTCTAATCTCTGGTGAAGAGAAAACACAATTTTTTTTTTCTAGAGACCTCGTGAGTGGTTCCATCTCCCTTTTGTTCCCGGGATCAGAACTTCCAACTTCATCCATCATTCAAGGAAAAATCTGCATTGGTCAACTTGGAACCTGCCTTGATAATTTCAGGGTGAGGTACAGAATCTTCACAGGTGCTGAGGAAATACATTTTGTCTCCATGGATTCCTGTTATTGGTAGTAGTTTTAAGGGCATCAACAGGTTATGACCATAGAGAAAGCTTAATATACACAGTCCTGCCTTCTTAAAAAGCCTCAGTGGTAATAGATAGAAAACACACAAAAATATATTCTTTTTCCAGTCTTTCTCCTCAGGCCTGTCACTCTTGCGTTTTCCTTCTATCAACAGTATTTTTTGTTGTTTCACTCGTTGACTCTACAATTGTTGAAAGTATCTGTTAAACCACATTCATTTATATTTTCTTTCAGTCATTCAACAAATATTTAGTCATCAATTACTTCATGATGAGGTCTAAATATAATTTTGGGAATAAAGAAATGAGTAAGACTTTGCTTCTCATATCAAGGAGATTACATCCAAATGGGGTTATAGACATAGAAATGAGTATATCCAATATCCTGAGATAGCTCTGAAATGTTGTTGATGTGGATTGAAAAGAATGGACTCATTCTGTGGAGGTTAGTGAAGGCTTCACAGGGGAGCTTTAAATTGTACTGAGCCTTGAAGATGGATTGGAGTAACTTTAGGAGGAGAAAGAGGGAGCAGCACACCAAGAAGAGTCGACAGGGACACAAATGTGCTGATGTTTTAAAAATATTTCTTCATATATGATGAAAAATGAGGGGCAGACATTTGAAAGGGGAACAGGAGCATGGCCCGGTTGGAAGCAGCCATATAGAAAAGATCCCTGTGTTTTGCCCTCAGGAGGGGTATTTATGTTTGGAGTTATTGGAGAGTCAGTGCTGGCTTACAGGAGGGAATGCTCATGAAAAATCTTGCCCTGAGGAAAGCTCACTCTGGGTCAATGTGAGTATTGCTGTTGATGATGAAGGATGGAAATAGCACAATGGATGTGGGGAAGATGTGTGGAGTGAATCTGTGTATGGTTGAATCATAATGTGTAAAATATTGGCTATTAATTCTAAACACAATGTCAGACATTTTATAGTCATTATTTAGCTCTTTCAACTACTCTATAAAATCAGTTTCATTTTCTGATATAAGGGATGAAGAATGTGAGAAGTACAGCAAGGTGATATTCTTGTACAAGGCGTGTAATTGTGTCTGGATTGAATATTGGAGTCGATGTTCCTAGTATTTTGCATTTCACTAATAATTTTAATTCTTAATAAACCTAATGTATTAGAACAGGATTAGATTTACAGAAATATTGCAGGAATTTGAGAGATAGTTTCCAAGTTCTGCTCATACCCTTTTAACATCTGCTGTTCAAAATAGCACCTTACATTTATTTGTCATAAATTCTTAGTCCTTTTGTGCCATTGACAGCTCCTCAGACTCTCCTTGTTTTGATAACCTGGATAGTTTTTGAAGAGTGGATATCAGGTATATTGTAAAGTATGCCTCAGTTAGAATTTTCTCATGTTCTTCTCTTGTTTAGACTGGACTTGTGGGTTTTTTGTAGGAAGACACCAGAGATAAAGTGTGATTTCATCACATCATATCCAGGGTGCATCCTATCAACATGACTTTTCATTGTTGACATTTATCTTGATCAACAATGTTTTGAGGTCCCTCAGATTAAAGTTCCTCATTGCTCTGCCTTTCCTCAGATCACCTTTGGAAAGAGTCATGAGGAGGTCTTCAGGAGTGATATTTATGCTCCATGGCCTTGAGACAGCAATAGCCACATAAGTTAATGAATTCTTCTGCATGAGAGATTTGTCTCTTCTTATTTACTTAATGAAAAAAAATTTTTGTTTCAGGATGGATTCATGACATTTCTTTCATACTTTGGGTTGTGATGCAATACTACATTTCTTGTTCAATTTGTTCTACTTTTGGCCATGGGAGCTCTTTCAGCTGCACTCTGTATCTCTTTACTATGACCGTATCATTGAGGGGGTTATTTTAGTACCTATTTAATCTTTGGTACTACAAGGTGTGCCAAGTGCTTCTTGCATATTTCTTTCCTAGTGGCAGCAATTTCTCCAAGAAGACACTCATGGAGAATGGTGTTAAATTCTATGGTCTGGGCACTATTTGAGATCCTTCCTACTGAGGACTCTATCCCTCTCTGCAGAGAGGACAAAGAAATACATGTGTGTATACTAAGCTTGTACATATGCATGTCTAAAAATATCTCTGCATACAACCCTCTGCATTTATATTCACCTACACGTGAGTTCATACTCTTGTGTCTAACACTAAATTATTATCACACAGAACATTCTAACCTCCTCCCCTTGCTTATCTGTAAGCACCCACTTCACAGTGAGAAATATATTCCCTCATCTCCCATCTGTCTATGAATTTCTTGATTCTACTGTACATGTATAGAATTATTAGAATTGTTAATCCATACATGGTGGAATGCTACTTTACTAGAGTACTATACTTATTCACAGTTTCTTTTGACTGCATTTTATAAGCTCCCTTCATAGCCTATATTACTTTTTCAGCACCTTTGCCCTCAGCGCCTCTTGTCAGTGCAAATTATACATTTTTATATAGCTGGATAGATTTGAAATATTTTCATTCTATGTGGAATTCTCTTGACCTTGTAATGATTTTTTACTTGCATGCATAAGGTTCACTCTTTGTGTTGTCAAGTTCAGTGGGTTTTAACAAATGTGTGATGTCATGTGTCTACAATTAAACAACATACAGAATAGATGCATTGCTCTAAAAATCCCCCTGTGCTTCACCTAGTCAACCCTCCTTCTCTCTCCACAGTCCTCTGGCAACCTCTGAACATCCTTTTGTTGCATTGTTCAGCCTTACCATGAAGGTCATATAATTGATATCAACATATGCAGCACTTTTAAACTGGTTTCTTGTAATTAGCAATAATCACTTAAGTTTAGACCATATATTTTTGGCTGGATGGAACATTTCTTTTCATTTTAGCAAAGTTCCATTGTATGGACACAGCACAGCGAGTTCACCTAGTAACCTATTGAACAACATCTTTTTGCTTTCTGATTTGGAGATGGCAAAAACAGCTGCTATAAACATTCACCTGTGGAATTTTGTGCAGACTCAAGTTTCTATAACATCCACATATATACCTAAAAGCACAATTGCTGGATTGTATGGTGTGACTAGGTTTACTTTTACTAGAAACTGCTAAACTGTCTTCTGACTGAAACATTTTGTGTTCTCAATAGCAATGAAAGAGAGATGTACTATTGCACATACTCGACATCACTTGGTATTGTCAGTGTTTAGGATTTTACGTGTTCTAATAAGCGTGTGATGATATATAATTGCGGTTTAAATTTTGCAATTCCCTAATGACAAATGATGTTGAGCTTTTTAAAAATTTTTATTTATTTATTTTAATTTTTAAATTTTAAAGTAGGTTTAGATTACATAAATGTTACTTAACAATATAGTGGTTTCCTGTATGTCCCCCTTCCCCCTCCCATTCATTCCCATATTAATACTGTCCTTAATTAGGATGGTACATTTCTTACAATTGATGAGCACATATTGAAGGATTTCTTCTAACTGTGGACTATAGTGTGCATTTTATTTAACAGTCTCTCCTGCACAATTTTAGGTTATGACAAAACAAATTATGGCCTGTATCTGTCATTGAAATGTCATGCAGGACAATTCTAATGTCCTGAACATGCCCCTGTCTGACACCTGCTCTTCCCTTTCCCTCCATGGAGAATCTCTGGTGGCCACTGTCTCCATATCAATGATAAAAGTTCTTCCATTGCTAGAATAAAAATAAGTCTGTTTTAGTCTATTGTTTGCTCCCAAATCTTGATAATTTTGGGTTTGTGGTGCCCAATCTATTTCTAATTTAGAGGGGTCTTAGATTCCATGGGGAAAATGGATGAAACTATCTTGCTTGCAGTTGTCAACACTCTCTGTTCCTTTTGTTTGGTGTTGTCCATCACCATCTCCTTGTTCGTTGTTCTGGGTAAATCCAATGAACTGGAGAGTAGGTGTTGAAACTCTGCTTAGATTCAGGGTTCAACTGGCACTTGAATAGACCCAAGATTTGCCTCAGGGATCTATATATTTAACAGGTATAGTGCTAATTATAGGCTCAAATAAAAGGGACAGAAGCGCTATATGTTGGGAATCTATAAATGGGTCTAACTCTTTTACACTGGGGAACATAAATTCCAAAGTAAGGCCCCCTGACAGGGTGCTGAATTCCTGAGATTCCCTGCCCTGCTTATAGGGTCTAGATGTCTCTAGTGCCATCAGGAACCCTGTTGTTTGATGCACTGTTCTCTGTGGCAGTCAATGAGATCCTGCCAAGTCCTGCATTATCTTAACATCTGGAATGACCCCCTAGCTCACTTTAAAATCTCTTAGTCATAAAAACTCATTTGTATGTAATATTTCTACCCTTTGGGCAAGTCTTTTCCAGATGGATTTCTAGTTGGCACTTGGTAATAATACCTAGGTGCCAGGGACTTTGAGCTCCTTTTTGTACACTTATTTGGGAAGTGTATATCTTCTTAGGATAGGATTCTGTTCAGGGCTTTTGCCCATTTTTAAATTCAGCATTTGGTTTCTCATTTTGTGGTTTTAAGAGTAATATATACATTTATATACAAATCATTTATCAGATGTGTTTTGTAAATATTTTTTCCAAATATCTAAAATTTTTAAAATCCCTATCAGTGTCTTTAAGAGCAGAAATTTTACATTTGAATAAAAACTAACTTATAAATTTTACTCTCTCATGGATCATGCTTTGGTTGCTATATCTAAAAATTCATTACCATAACACGGGTCCCTAGTTTTTTTTTAATGTTTAAGTCTAGTGCTTAAACAAAGCATTTTAGTTTTAAGTGATATGATTCATTTTGATTTAATTTTAGTGAAATTAATAAAATCTGTGCCTACGTTCCTTTTTTTTTGTCATGATTGCATCCTATTGTTCCAACTCCACTTGTTGAGAAGATTATGCTTTCTACAAAGAATTGCCCTTGTCTTCCGTGAAACATCAGTGGGCCCCATTTGTGTGGGTTTTTTTGTCTGTTTAATCCTTAGGATTCTGTTCAATTATTGTGTTTTATTGTAAGTGTTGCAACCAGGTAATGTGGTTCCTACAGCTTTGCTCTTCTTAACTATTTTGTCAAAGGGCACAAAAAACTGCTCATAATATTTGTTGACTAAAATGAACTCTGAGAGAATTTGTAATGGAAAATATTGCCTTGACAAAGTGTTTTCTATTAAGGACAAGGATTTCTAGTCAACAAAAGTACCAAGGAGAAGCAGCAACATATGTTTTCCTTGACATTTTCAGATAAAGGCACTAGATCTATATAAAATCAAGAAAAATATTAACTTACTGTGATTAAAATACAAACCATACCATTTATTACATTTTTCTGATCACCGCTTGTGGCTAAAATTGCATTGCTCTGATATCTTTACCAGGAAATTCATCATCTACATGGAAAGAGAAAACCAAACACATGTTTTAGAATTTATCCTCCTGGGTCTCTCAGAAGATACAGAAGTGCAGCCCCTCCTCTTTGGACTGTTCCTGTCCATGTACCTGGTCACCCTCATGGGGAACCTGCTCATCATCCTGGCCATCATCTCAGACTCCCACCTCCACACACCCATGTACTTCTTCCTCTCCAACCTGTCTTTTTCAGATATCTGTTTCACCTCCACCACTGTAC
>JAQZBX010089608.1:0-12609 GCA_029593785.1 Cabassous unicinctus
CCGGGGCCTCTCATATGGTAAACGGGTGCGCTATCCATTGCGCCACAGCCGCTTCCTGCCGTGAGGTTGCTGCATCAGCCCACCGCACCGCTCAGGCCGGCGTGCCTTCACAAGGAGGCCTCGGGGCGCGAACCCGGGCCTCCCATATGGTAAACGGGGGCTCTATCCACTGAGCCACACCCGCTTCCCCCAGCATATGCATTTTAAACAGTGCTGTGTTGCTCCAAGTTTGCCAAAGTATATAATCTGTGAGCAATTGAGGCAAAATCAAAATCAGAAACCTAGCAGAGCCATACCATTTTGGAATTGTCAAGCAAAAGACTTTGGTTTGAGTTTGTTACGTCTGGAACCAAAATGTCACATGTGGCAGACATCATGTAAAGTTTATTATTTTAACCTTAGACCTCTTTGTTTAAAATTTATACTGTTTGGTGCCTTGCATCTCAGCATAAGCATTTTTCTTCTATTCTACATGAATCTGTGCCAGAACCATGGTGAAACCACAGCTTGAATGGCTGGTAGGCCCCCCTTGGTGGTTCCATTTTTTTTTTTGCTGCAGCTGCCAAAACACAATAGTTTCGAGGGGGTGCTCAAGAATTAAGGCATGGCACCAGGTAATTGAAACCATTCCCTGTACATCTGGGGGGAAAAAAAATCCTCAATCTAGTCACACTCTCTGCTGAAAAAGAAATCACCCCACGCTATTGCTGGGAATTGCAGCAAAGTAAATGTGGTGTCATATTACGTTTACAGAAGCACTTTGCATTTTCACGGACAGACTCAAAGCTTATGGTTACAAGGTATGAAATTCTTATTAAAATTCCTCAAGAAATCAGTGGAACACATATCTAGCAATTGTTCCAAGGCCTCCTTACCTTCATTTGTTCAGCAAAGCAATGATTTCACAGATCCATTCTATTTTCTTTATCAAACAAACCTATTCCAGTATTCCCCCCCATTCATGGTTGACCTGCCCTAGCCAGGGAATTTTAAATTATTTGTTATTCAAGGTTAGTTCACCTTTGGTCATATGGCTCACTTCATGCTGGCATGAACTTAATCTAGGATTAAGATGTAATGAATTTGGGTTGGCTGTGGCTCCTGTAGAAGGGACAGAGGTGCTGATGGGGCATGTGCATTTTTGCTTTTAAATCTAAACAACAGATTTATTTATAGATTTATATATAGATTGCATTCCTTGGGCAGAATTTGAACATTTCACATGCAGCTCAAAACTTACTTCTCAGCAATGGATATTATACATGTCCTTCAGATTTTCATGATGCAAGGTAAGGTCCATTTTTAGTGATAATCATAATATAGTATTTTCACTTGTTTCTGAGGTGTTCTCAGTATCTTGTTTATCCTCACAGTATGGGGTAGATGGGGCAGGGATTATTTTCCCCACTTCACAAATGAGGATCCTAAGGCTCAGAGAGGTTAAGTACTTACCCAAGGTCATACTGCTTTATAAGGATAGACCTTGCTTTCAAACAGCTCTGCTGACTCCAAATTCTGTGTTCTTTCTGCTACCATCCTGGGACTGCTGAAGATCATTGTGAAATGGTTTCATCCTCCTCTACTTTTCTAAGCATAGAAATTTGGTTGTCCCTCTGCTACTGTATGTATTTCTGTTTTATAATATAGTTATTGTTATTTAGATGTCTATTTCTAAATCTTAAATACAAGCTTCTGATGGCCATTTATAGTCATATTCTTTGAATGCTCCACTGTGCCTCGTACAATGTCTTATGTGAAGTAAATGCTTAATAAATGTTTACTAAAAGGAGTTAAAGATGATATATGGGATTTGAAGAGTCCAAATTTACCTCCTTATACTATCTATGTCAGAGCTGTCCAATAGAACTTTCTGCAGTGGTGGAAATGCTCTGTATCTGGGCTGTCCAGTACAATAGCCACTAGTGGCTAGTGTGAATGGGGAACTGAATTTCAAATTAAATTAAATTTAAATTAATTTTAATATAATAGCCACATGTGGCTGATGGTTACCTTATTAGACAGCACATCCCTATATTTTCATATGTTTGAACTTTGTCAGATCCCTAAAATCTGATTGTATTTAGGCCCTTACATATGCTGATGCGTCTAAGTTTTTGATGAAGACGTTGCACAGCCAGCCTTGGGCAAAGGATAAAAGGTTATGTGGAGACTTTCTCTTTCTCCTAAAGTAGGAGACCCTTTCTGGCCCTCTCTTGCCTGGGGAGGGGCTGGTGCCTGTCCCTGAGTATTTTCTGGAAAGCTTAAGTATACATCAGTGATTTGCCCCATGGGTGGGCAAAGCATTGTGGAAAGGGTTGGAAAGGGCTCTGGAAGGCAAAACAGTCAACTTTCTCAGTTTTTGAGGCTCTATGATGTGTATAGTCTGGGCCCACAGGAAAGAAAAGGTACATCATTTCCTAAGAGAAGCAATCTACAGTCACAGAAGAACAGAGTAGGGCAGGAAGCTAACATTTGTTAACAGATTTCCTCAAACATAGTCTGAGTGGTATTCCACTTGCCTTAAGAATCTTTAGGCTCCTTAACAAAAGCCTGTAAACATCACCAGCAGTCATTAAGTTATGCATATCTTCTAGATGTGGAACTTCTAAATTCCATCCCTGATGTTGTCAGTTAAAAACAATTTTTTTTCCCTCCTCCTCTCACCTCCTAGATAGCAGAAGCAGAAACCGCCGAGGAAAAGAGAAATGCTGTTCATGCAGGGTGGGCCCCTTTGATCTCAGTGGCTTCTAAGAACCCCTGTTCCTCATGCTGTGACTTCTGATGCTGTTCTCAGGGAAGCAAAAGGTTAAACAGATAGGGACTGGAGTGAAATGGCAGCCAAATGGGAAAGTCCAAGTAGGCCCTTGAATAGATGTCTATGTGTTATTATGTGATTCTGGGCAGAAGTCCTTTCTCAGGATATAAAGTGTTCTAAGGGAAGATTTTTTCAGTTCTCTGTGCTCTATTAGAATTAAAAGAAATGTTTAGGAAAGGATAATGGGTGCATTGCTGCAATAGCAACTGTAAATGAATCCTAAATTTTATGATTGAAATTTTAAAATTAAGGATTGCCATCATCAAAGGGTATCTATTGTGATTCAAATAACAGGATCTGCCCTGGGGAGCTTACTATCTAAGGCCGACAAAAACAGTGGATATTAATATTCTGTGTTGTATATGAACGTGGCACTTGAATATATGTTCTTCCTCTTTATAACACACATTTAGTTTAACTCTTTGTATTTGTCAGCCAAAGGGGTGCTGATGCAAAATACCAGAAATTGGCTGGTTTTTATAAAGGGTATTTATGTGGGGTAGAAGTTTACAGTTACCAGACCATAAGGCATAAGTTACTTCCCTCATCAAAGACTTTGCTATGTTTTAGAGCAAGATGGCTGCCGACGTCTGCCAGGGTTCAGGCTTCCTGGGTTCTTCTCTTCCCGGGGTTCATTTCTCTCTGGAATCAGTGCCTCTGTTTTCTCCACAAGTTTAGCTGTAGACTATCAGGTGAACGGCTCTGTCTCTCTCCCAGGGGCTTCTGCTGGGTCTAAGGAGCCGTCTCTATTCCTCTGTGTTCTTCTTCTGTGTGTTCAGTTCCCAGGCTCTAGCTCAAAACTCCAACATCAAAACTCCAACATTCTTTTTTTGCCATGTCTTTTATCTGTGAGTCCTTACCCACCAAGGAGTGGGGACTCAGGTGGGTGGGGACTCAACACCCTACTGACGTGGCCCAATCAAAGCCCTAATCATAATTTAATTAAGTAAATGTGAAGCTTCATACAGACTAGTTTACAAACATAATCCAGTTTCTATTTTTGGAGTTCATAACTATATCAAACTGCTATACTCTTTAACCTCTCTTCCTTTTCCAGTAGAGTATTATTGTTAGTCCCTTTAGGAATAAGAAGAAAACAAATCATAGAGAGGGAGGGTACCTGACTAAGTTCACAGAGCAGCAATATATTGATCTACAGTGGCATTTGAACAGGAAATTGCAGACCAGAAGCCACTAACCTGGCCTTTCTACTCAGGAGTAGGATGATGGCTCCAATGCCTTACATCTGGTCAGGGGACTGGTGTGTGTAGAACACATAAGTAAATGTGCAAAGGAGGAAAAGATAATTCAATCTGGTAGTCTTTTTTGAAAAGAAGACAAATTAATACCTGTAACTTGAGTTCTCATTTCCTGACCTGTTTTTTTCATAAACTTTTTTTTTTTTAACGTTTTATTTTCCAAAAATTTCCTGCCATGCATATATGTTGAGGCTTCAGCTGTCTAGCACTGGAAAGTTCAGTTATAAAAGTCATTAACCCCAACTACCATTACTGGAGAAAGAGGAGGGAAGAAGAATATTTGATAGTGTACACTAAGGGAAAGTTTTTTCAGGTAGCTCTCAGGCTGGAATTCACTTTTTCCTCCCAGGAGCCATTGAGACTTTATACCAATACTGACATGTCAAGGAATTTTGGAAACAACATTCTGTAGAAGATGCATGGGAAGAGATCTGCATCTCCCAAGGTTTTTGAATCTGTTCAGTAGTAAGTAGAATTAACGAGGATGTTTTAGTTTCCTAGGCCCATGAAGTGGGTTGGTTAAACAATAGGAATTTATTTGCTCAGGGTTTTGAGGCTGGGAAAAATGTCCAAATCAAGGCATGATCAAGGTAGTGCTTTCTCCCAGAAGACTGTGCCGTTCTGGGGTTGGCTGCTGGTGATCCTTGGTTCCTTTGTCTCATGGCAAGGCACATGGTGGCATCTCCTGGTCTCTTCCTTCTCTTCCAGGTTCTGTTTCAGCTTCTTTCTTCCTGTGGCTTTTTTTCTTATGTCTGAATTCATTCTTCTTATAAATGTCTCCAGTAATAAGATTAAGACTTATACTGATTGGGCAGGGCCACACATACCTTAACTGAAATAACCTCATCAAAATGTCCTACTTACAATAGGTTCACACCTGCAGGAATGGATTACATTTAGAACATGTTTTTCTGGGGTACATACAGCTTCATAGGACTACAAAAAATTGGTTAATAATGATGCTGGACTCTGAAGTTGGAAGTTTGAACAATTGCAGACCGTATGAGAAATTTCTGCATTGCTTACAAGGAAGTGAATTGTAGCTCTGTGGAAGATATATGATACATGGGACCCTAGAAAAAGATCATTGTGCAATAGAGAAGTGCCATCGACAAAGGACACTTGTGAAAGACCAAACACCTCACAAGTAGTTGAGTGAGGAGGGATTGGGAATTAATATTGGAATAACACTACGCTTATATTTATTTATTATTTGAATTTGTTAAATTTGCATTCATACATAAGGTAACCATGGGAGGAACCACATGGAATTTCCAATATTTGACCATTTTTGATCTATAAGAAAGGCACTTACAGATGATTTGATCTAATATTTTATAAACTCTATGTGGTTAATTCCAGAAATTTTCCCTTAGTTTACTCTGTATTTTTGTTGCTTTTATGAACTCATAAGTAAAGAAAAGCTAACAATAAGGAGACCTTTTTGAATTAGGAAAACCCAGCTGACATTTGCTTTGAGAATGTAATACCTAAAATGGGCAGACAGGTGACCAGCCGCCTTGACAGAATGTCATCTAAATAGGCACTCTTCCTGTGTACCAGACATTGTGCACTTGCATTATTATAAGCATTTTATAATTTCCTCCCAGGATTAAGTTTTCTGTGTATTTAGTTTGTAAATTGTACAGGCTTAGTATTCAGCATTTTTTCTCCAGGGATCTAAGAAAGTTCATCTGAAAATGATTATTTATCATCATATTCAATTTTCTACCATAAGGTGGCATCATATCACATTTTATGCTGAAGAAGCATGTTGTTTTCCTGTTCACTAAAATGACTAATGTTCTGCACATGTCTTTAAGTTGTGGGTGTGACTCATTAGTGAATTTTGAAGTTTATAAGCAAATAGTAGAAGCTGGTATCCTCATAGGGGCTTAATATTTTTTCCGAAATTTGATCTTTTCATATATTATGCCTGAGAAGTTAGTAAAAGAACAAATTATTATCATATTATCTAATACTGTGTTTTATCTCGTTAAAATATGTAAGGCAGTTTTTGCATATATAGAAGCTACTCAATAAATATTCATTTCATGATTAAGTTAAGATATTCCTTTAATAGGCCTTACCCTCAAGAATTCATTTTTTCATTTGTCAAGTTGAATTTACTGCTATGACTCATTTCTTTCCAGAATAAGAAGCTTATTTTCATGAAGAAATTAAGTCCAACTGAACACATTTTCTTTCCCCACTGCCCTTTTAAAAATGCATTACTTCTCTTTACATACCAGTTTTCTAATAAGATAAGATTCCTGTGCTTAAGTAGAAATGTCCAGGTCTTGCAAATTGCATGCATGCTCTGTTTACCTGCTCAAGTTGCTTGATTGAAAACTAGTTTAGTTTTGAAAAGCTGAGTAAAAATCTTGCTTCATTTTTTTGTGTGTGTGGAAGAAACAGTTTGTATCTTTGTAGGAAACATTGTAAACACTTTCCATATAAAAACTCCCTTTCTTTTAGATGAAGTGATTTTGTTCTTTGAGCTCTTGATTTAGTTTTGTGGGAATTTGGTGCCACTTTGCCTGCAGGGAACACTCCTAATAGGCATGTTGCAGGGCACCTTAGAAGTTTAGTTAGGAATTTGGAGATTGCAATAATAATACTCTGGTCTCAATTTTTCTCTACTTGTGGACAACTCAGAGACCTTAGATCTCAGACTGACTGGCTATGATGCCAAAGCAACAAAATGAAAAATGAAAGTTTGTCAAACATTAAAAAATTACCTCTGTATGTTATAAAGAGCCAGAATGATTATTCCATTAAATTAATTAAATTGATTTCATGAATTAAATTTTGCTTGTACCCTAGATATTAAATCTCCATTTTTCCCCCCCTGCACAGAGCTCTACTTGTTAAAATAACCAAATTGTATTTCTCTCTGCTACCATTAATATAGTCATTTGATCCTTAATAATTTCCTTTCTGGGCCAAAGTGAAAAGTCAGGGTGAAATAAAGTGAAAAGTCAAAGTGAAACAAGCAGAGCACTATGATACAGAGTAAGAGGATATTCTAAGGAAGAAGGTTAAGGAAGGTATCTCTGAGAAAATGATCTCAGTTCAAGCTGAGATCTGCAAGATGAGACAGAGCTAGCCCTGTAAATGTGGTTTTGAATTAGGTGGGTAGAAGATGGGATGATGATGGCCATAGACGTGAATAGCCTATGTGAAGACTCTGTGTTGGCAAATAGCTTAGTGTATAATAGAATAAATAGAAAGAAGGTCAGTATGGCTGGAGCACGGGAGCAGGAAGAAGGTGGCTGGAGAGAGGTAAAGTGAATTGGAGATATGGGCTAGTGCCCTGACAAGGACTTTGGATCTTTTAAATGCAGTAAGAAGCAAGTGAAGAATTATAAGTAGGGAAATTACATGCTTTTATTTAAATTTAAAAATATTTCTCTGGTCCATTAACAGTGGAATAGATAAATAAATTGTGATAAATTCATACAATGGAATTTATACAGCAATGAGAATTAGCAATCTGTTTCTATATACAACAACATGAAAACAACATGTCAACTCAAGCATAATGTTTAGTGAAAAAAAAAGGCAAATACAAAAATGTTTTTTTTTTTTTTCCTATACATTGCAAGAGTCCGTTTATATAAATATTCTATTTCTTGATCTGGGCACTGTTTACATGTGTGTGTTCCATTTGTGAAAATTCATCAGGTTGTACTGTTTTCGTTTCCTAGGCTGCTCAAAGAAGATACCATAAAATGGGTTGGCTTTAAACAGTGGGAATTTATTAGCTTGCAGTTTGAGGCTGTGAGCATGTCCAAATCAAGTTATCATCAGGGCAATGCTTTATCCCAAAAGTCGGCTGTCAGTGATCATTGGCTCTTCTGCTACATGACAAAGCATATGGTAGCAGCTGCTGGTCTCTCCAAGTTTCATTGCTTTTGGCTTCTTGCTTCCATGGTGTATGAGTCAAGGGTCTCTAGGGAGAGGTACTGACAGAAGATATCTATAAATAGTATGAGATTTTATAAAATTGTCTCACATGACTATGTAGAGTCACAGGTCCAAATTCTGTAGGATAGGCTGCAAGCCAGGGACCCTGATGAAGGTCCTTGATGAGTTCCACATGAGATGATCTCTGAGTAGAGATGGGAATTCTCTCTCTGAATGCTGAAATCACTCCTCCTTTTAAGGCCCTCAACTTATTGGTTGAAACATCACTCATTGCTGAAAGCAATCTCCTCAGTTGATTGTAGAGGTAATCAGCCATCTATGCAATCAACTTACAAATGATGAAAGTCCATGAAATGCCTTTGTATTACAATTAGCCCAGTGCTTGCTTGACCAAACAACTGGGCGCCATTACTTGGTCAAGTTGACACATTAGCCTAACCATCACACATGGCTATCTATCTTTCTCTGTATTTATTCCATTTATAAAGTACTCCAGTAATAAGATCAAGATCCATCCTGAATGAGATGGGTCATAACTGAAGTAGTCTCATCAAAAGGTCCTACTTAAAATGGTTTACATTCACAGGAATGGATTAGATTTAAGAACATGTTTTTCTGGGGCACACACAGCTTCAACCACCACACTCTTCCTCTGGACCCCAAAAAGATATATTCTTTTACATGCAAAATACATTCATTCCATCACAATATACCCAAAGCCTTAAGTCATTTCAGTAACAATACTAAGTACAAAGGCTTAACAAAATCGGTTATGGGTATGGCCTGTCCTGGGGCACAATTCCCCTCTGTCTGTGGATCCGTGAAATCTAGAGAACAAGCTATCTGCTTCCAGTATACAATGGAGGGACAGTCATAGGATAAACAGTCCTATTCTCATAGGGAGAAATTGGAAGGAAAACAGGAGTCACGGGTCCCAAACAATTCCAAAATCTTGCAGGGCATACTCCATTTAATTTCAAGATCTGAGAGTCATCTATAGAATGATGTTTTGTCCTCTGAGTCTCATGGAGCAGCAGCCCTTCCCCTTCCAAGTGCTTGCACAGTGGCCATGCTCTCCCCTAAGATTGGGGTGAATGTTCCACCCTCTTCAAGCATTGGGGTGATGACCAGAGCCTCTGCAATCTCCAGGGCACAGGATCTACCCTTTGATAAAACTAGGGTGGTGGCCAAACTCTCCACAATCAACAGGGAATATGATCCACCTTCTCTGAAGACTGGAGCAGTAGCACTCTTCCTGAACAATGTTTCAGAAGGCCCGCTCTCTTCATGTGCTGGGGCATTCTCACCTTTTACTCACACATGAGTGTTTCTGTTCTCTTGGTCCAAGAAGATGTCTTCAGTCCAGACCTCAGCTTCCATGGTCCTGCCCTTGAAGGGATTTTTCCTTTACTCTGTCCCTTTTCTGGCACTTTTAGTCCAGAATGGCAGTGCTTCCGTTCATATAGATCTCACTGAAAACTTGTTGGTTTTGCATGTAGTACACAGGGGTCCAATCCATCAGAAAGTAGGTCTTTGCATACATTCTTCCTGGATAGCTGTACCTCCAATCCTAACTTGCACTGAAATGACTGGCTTATCAATATTCGTTGATAAGTTCAACTCTATTTTCTGAACTCTATTTTCACATGGAAATATTTATTTCCATGGAACTCTATTTTCTGAGGACTCATTTTTGGGAAGCTAAGACTTTTCCAAACTATCACTTTCTGGCTTCTTTGTGCCCAGGAGTTCAGTTCTCAGTTTATCCCTTACCCTCTTGCACTTTACTATAGTCTGCAAGGAGAAACCAGGCTGCACTTTCCAAACTTAGCTTGGAAGTCTCCTTAGCTAAATATTCAAGCTCATTAATCTCAAATTCTGCCTTCCATCTGACATCAAAACATAATTTTGCCACATCAAAACATAATTTTGCCATTTTAAAATAAGGATTGCCTTTATCAGAAGTACCTTTAGCGTCCATACTTCTGCCAACAGTCTCTTCAAAGTAATCTAAGCCTTTTCTATCAAGCATCTCACAATTCTTCCAGAATCTACATGTTACCCATTTCTAAAACTGTTTCCACATTTTTGGTATTTGCAATAACAATGCCCCACTTTCCTTGTACCAAAATCTGTTTCAGTCTGGGAGGCTGCCAAAATGCAGATACCATGAAATGGGTTGGCTTTTACAATGGTGATGTATTAACTTATAAGCTTACAGTTATGAGGCCATGAAAATGTCAAAATCAATGCACCATCAAGGTGATGCTTTCTTCTTGGAGATCGGTTGCCAGTTATCCTTGGCTCCTCTGCTACATGGCAAGGCACATGGTGGCATCTACTGCTCTCTTCAGGTTTCATTGGTTTCAGTTTCTTGCTTCTGTGGCTTCCTCTTTTTCTGTTTGTATATTCATTCTGTTTATAAAGGACTCCTATAACAGGATTAAGACCCATCCTGAATGATGTGAGTCACACTTTAACTGAAATAGTCTCATCAAAAGGTCCTGTTTACAATGGATTTTCTTCCACAAGAATGGATTAGATTTAAGAACATCTTTTTCTGGGGCACGTACAACTTCAAACCGCCACAAAAACACTGATGATTTGGCTACTTTTATATATTTTTGTTGAACTTTAAAAGATTAAAAAAAGGCTACTCTGATTACAGTAGGAACAATGAATTTTAGAGGAGTGAGGACACAAGGCTGTTGGTTAGGAAGCTATTGAAATTCTCCAAGTGTTAGATGATGGTGGCTTCAATTAAGGTGGCAGCAGAAATGAGAAGTGAATGGACCCTGGATCTCATTTGAATTACAGTACAACATTAAATATTAGGTTGAAACATTTGGAATTGCTGATATTTGACCACTTTTGGCCTTCATAATTTCATGTACTTCAACCTATTGGCAATGGATCATAAGGGCATTGCTAAGTCATGATTGTTTCTCTATTTAGTATGATAACTGTTAGTTTTATGTATATTTTCTTTGTGAATAAAATATGAAACCTTAGGATTTTAATTGAGAACAGACAATTTTAGTGATTTCCTTCCATTCAAATAACTATATTATTTTCTGTATGATGAGTTATGTTATCATTTTTTTTCTGTTTTACCTATACAAGCATTCATGTGAGTATCAAGACTAGTAGTAATTCTTAATGTAACTGACTATTTAACTAGCATTCTAATACTATGTCCTACTTTGTTATAAAGACTGTGCTAACAGTTATTATCAAAAACTGTATTATTTTCAACATCAGGAGTTGTGTGTGTTCTCATCATATTTCAGTATAAATTGCAGTTGAGGATATGCATGCTAAATACCAGGTTTATCAGTTTCTTTCTCTCTGCAGAACTAAGGTAGTTTTTGTATTGTTTTGGTAGCCTTGTGTGGATTATCAGATTACTTAAGAGATGTGTGGGATCGAGAGGCCCCTGACTAGGTGCAGTAGGGATCCTTTAAGTTGTGAGCACTGAGGTTTCTTAGCTGGGCTGATAAATTGTAAAAAGAAGGCTGCACAGTGAACTCTGATTCTGTAGCCCTTTCTATTGTAACTGAGCCTTCAGATTCATAACCATCAAATTGACATGTGATAGTCTAAGGAGAAAATAACCTTGGAAATGGTCTATTGAAAATAATTTACTTCCTCATCTATCATGTTCTCAAATGGTCTACATTTGAGCAAAGCAGTGGGAGTATAATGATCATATTCTGAAAGCTGAGAGGGCCTAGGGAAAGATATTTTAATTTTGATCTTTCTCTCTCAATATATATATTTTTCACACAAACATATATGAAGTAAAAGTAGGAGGCAGATGACATTTGATATTTTTTACCAGCTTTGAATTCATTTCCTCATATCAGAAAAGCATGCCTCCTGGTTAGTATTAGAATTTCAGAATGAACACATGAAAAATAATTCACGGAAACCACCCCAATTGGAATTACATTGCACTGTGCTTCACTGAGTATGGAAATCACCTAGAGAGTCATAATATTTTCTCTGGGGAATATCACGTAGCACAGCCCCAAAAAGAGGGGTGGGATAGATGGGGGAAACAATCTGTAAATGTTTCCTTGAAAGATGCCCTTTCCTGCCTAGTAGTAGAGTGAAATCAATACTGACCTCTAGAATGTTGACCTATTCGTGAGATGGAAGCTAAAATGTGAAAAAAAAAAATTAGAGTTTCCCCGATGATAGATTTTTCCCTTCTTTCAGATGCAGCTAGCATGAACAATCTAATGACTAGAAGGATCTTCAGACCTCTATTTAATGCTGAAGAATGTCATGTTGAGAAAGGGCATGCTTTTCCTGTATCATTGTGCCTTAATCTTCTTAGATTTTTCTACAAAGAAATCATATTAATCAAATCTCCTTTTTACTGTATGAAAGGTGCAGGCTGACTGTATTAGTCAGCCAAAGGAGTGCTAATGTGAAACACCAAAAATGGGTTGGTCTTTATAAAGGGTATTTATTTGGGGTAGAAGTTCACAGTTACCAGGCCATAAAGCATAAGTTTCTTCCCTCACCAAAGTCCATTGTCACGTGTTGGAGCGAGACAGCTGCCGACGTTTGCCAGGGTTCAGGCTTCTTGGCTTCCTC